>SJYV01002378.1:0-63527 GCA_006410875.1 Neotragus pygmaeus | reverse complement strand
GAAACTACTGCAACTTGAAAAAAACCAGGAGGTTCTCCCCTCCAGGCGAGATGAGGCCCTTTTCCACTGTGGCAACTTGAAGGAAATCACACCTTCCCTCTTGAACCTTGAAAGGGTCCTTCAGACACTTGCAGCACCTCAAGATGTTCCTGACATACCCGTCTCCACTCGAGAGGAACACAGAGTGTCCTTCCACAACTCAAGAGGAGCCCCGTTTCCCACTCCTCCTCTCTTGATGAGGGTTCATTTCCCTGAATCGTCAGGAAAGGATTTGTGGCATTCTCGTTACATCTCAAGATGAGGCTCTCTCAACAGGAAATTCGAGAGGAACTTCAGGGTCATGCCATGATTCAAAAAGATCCCCAAAATTCTTAGGCCACTCCAGAGGAACCTGATTTCCCTGCACTGCCTCAACTGTCACCCCGAGTATCGAATCACACCATGGTGGCACATGTGACAGCCCTGTGGGAAAGCCTCTAGGGAAAGCCACAGATCCCTGTGTCAAATTGACCGGAAGTCTGACACTGCTGCTACAGCTCGGGAGGAATGTGCACGTGCATGTCTCCACTCGACATGAGGCCTGATTCCCCTGTGGAGACTGCAGAGGAACCCCAAGATCCATACCAGCACTGAAGAGGAAATCTCAGGTTCCAGCCTCGGTCAGGTAAGGTATTAGGACCCTGCACAGACAGGAGAGGAATCCTGAGAGGCCCCTTGCAACTGGCATGGAGACAGTCCTTTCTTGATGCCACATAAGCGGGTCCCTGAGGTACCCATTGTAACTCGAGAGGAATCTGCCCCAACTCGATAAAAACCAGGAGGTTCTCCCCTCCAGGCCATATGAGGCCCTTTAACGTGGCAGTGTCTCGAGGGAAATCACACCTTCCCTCTTGAATCTCGAATGGGACCTTCACACCCTTGAAGCAAATCAAGAAGTTCCCCGACATACCTGTCTCCACTCAGGAGGAACACCGAGGTTCCCGACAAAATCAAGCAGAGCCCCATTTCCTCCTCCTCCGCTCAAGATGATGGTTCCTTTCCCTGCTTTGTTGTGCAAGGTTTCCTGGCTTTCCCGTCGCATCTCAAGAGGAGGTGCTCTCAATGGGCAAGTCGAGAGGAACTCCAGGGTTCCTGAAACCATTCCAAAAGACCCCTAAATGTCTCAATCCACTCGACAGGAACCTGATTTCCCTGCAATCCCTCTACTGTCACACCGCGTATCGACTCACACCATGGTGCCAAGTGTGACAGCCCTGTAGGAAAGTCTCAAGGGAAAGCCACAGATCCCTTGGTCAACTCAACAGGAAAACTGACAATGCTGCTACAGCTTGGGAGGAAAGTGGACGTGTGTGTCTCCACTTGAGACAGGGCCTGACTCCCCTGTGGAGACTCCAGAGGAACCCCAAGATACATGTTACCACTGAAGAAGAAAACTCATGTTCCTGCCTCAGCTCCAGACGAGGAGTTAGGACCCTGCACTGACTAGATTGGAATCTCTAGAGGCCCCTCACAACTCGCATGGAGACTGGCCTTTCCTGAGGCCACACGAGTGGGTCCCTGAACTCCCCGTCTTAACTCGAGAAGAACTTGCTGCAACTCGAGAAAAACCAGGAGCTTCTCGCCTCCAGGCGAGATGAGGCTCTTTTATGCTGCAGCTTCTCAAGGAAAATCACACCTTCCCTCTTGAACCTCGAAAGAGTCCTTCACACCACTGCTTCAACTCAAGAAGTTCCACGACATACTCGTCTCCACTTGAGAGAAACACCGAGGTCCCTGGCAAACTCAAGAGGAGCCCCGTTTCCCCTTCCTCTGCTCGAGATGAGGGTTCCTTTCCCTGCTTCATGGTGAAATGGTTCCAGGCATTCCCGTCATATCTCAAGAGGGGGCGCTCTCAACAGGAAAGTCGAGAGGAACTCCAGGGGTCGTTTCATCATTCCAAAGCACCCAAAAAATTTCAGTCCACTCCAGAGGAACCAGATTTCCCTGCACTGCCTCGACTGTCACCCCGAGTATCAACTCACACCTCGGTGGCACGTGTGACAGCCCTGTAGGAAAGCCTCAAGTGAAAGCAAGAGATCCCTGTGTAAACTCGACAGGAAGCCTGACACTGCTGCTACAGCTCAGGAGGAAACCGGACGTGCATTTCTCCACTCGAGACAAGATCAGTCTCCCTTGTGGAGACTCCACAGGAACCCCAAGATCCATGTCACATCTGTTGAGGAAACCTCAGATTCTGGCCTCAGCTACAGATGAGGACTTAGGACCCTTCACCAACTGGAGAGGAAATCTGAGAGGCCCTTTGCAACGTGCATGGAGACTGTCCTTTCCTGATGCCACACGAACGGGTCCCTGACATCCCCATCATAACTTGAGGGGAACCTGCCACAACTCGAGAAAAATCAGGAGGTTCTCCCTTTCAAGATGAGCCCCTTTTTTGCTGTGGCGTCTCAAAGGAAATCACACCTTCCCTCTTGAACCTCAAAAGAGTCTTTCATACCCTTGCAGAAAATCAAGAATCTGCCCGNAACCTGCCACAACTCGAGAAAAATCAGGAGGTTCTCCCTTTCAAGATGAGCCCCTTTTCTGCTGTGGCGTCTCAAAGGAAATCACACCTTCCCTCTTGAACCTCAAAAGAGTCTTTCATACCCTTGCAGAAAATCAAGAATCTGCCCGACATACCCGTCTCCACTCTAGAGGAACACCAAGGGTCACAGCACATATCACGAGGAGCCCCGTTTTCCCCTCTGCTCAAGATGAGGGTTCCTTTCCCTGCTTCATCAGGGAAGGATTCCCCGCGTTCCAGTCACATCTCAAGAGGTGGCACTCTCAACAGGAAAGTCGAGAGGAACTCCAGGGGTCGTTCCACCATTCCATAAGACCCACAATTGTATCAGTCCACTTCAGAGTAACCTGGTTGCCCTGCACCACCACACATGTCACTCGAAGTATTGGCTCACACCATGGTAGAACGTGTGGCAGCCCCGTGGGAAAGCCTTGAGGGAAAGCCAAAGACGCCTGTGTCAACTCGATTGGAAAGCTGATCTTGCTGATACAGCTTGGGAGGAAAGCGGATGTGCAAGTCTTCACTCAAGACGGACTCCCCTGAGGAGCCTCCAGAGGAACCCCACGATCCCTATCAGCACTGGAGAGGAAACCACAGGTTCCAGCCTCGGCTCCAGACGAGTACTTAGGAGCCGGCCCCGACTGCGCAGGAATCCCGAGAGGCCCCTCGCAACTCCTGTGGAGACTGGGCTTTCTTGAGGCCACAGAGGCGGGTCCCAGAGGTCCCCATCTTAACTCAAGAGGAACCTGCCACAACACAAGAAATACCAGGAGGTTCTCGCCTCCAGGCTGCCGAGTCTTGGGTGAATTCAACCTTTCACTCTTGAACCTCGAAGGGGTCCTTCACACCCTTGCAGCGACTCAAGAAATACCCCGACATGCCCTTCTCCACTCAAGAGGAACACTGGAGGTCCCACCACTGCTCAAGAGGAGCCCCGATTCCCCCTCCTCCACTCGATATGATGGTTCTTTCCCTGCTTTATTGGGAACTGATTCCTGGTCTTCCCGTCGCATCTCAAAAGAGGTGCTCTCCACAGGAAAGTCAAGAGTAACTACAGGGGTCGTGCCAGCATTCTAAAAGTCGCCAAAATGTTTCAGTTCACTCCAGAGGAACCTGATTTCCCTGCACTGCCTCAACTGTCACCTCGAGTACAGACTCTAACTACGATGTCACGTGTTTCACTCCTGTGGGAAAGCCTCGAGTGAAAGCCACAGAACCCTGTGTCAGTTCGACGGGAATCCTGACCCTGCTGCTACAGCTGGGGATGAAAGTGGATGTGCAAGTTTCCACATGAGAGGAGGCCTGACTTCCCTGTGGAGCCTCCAGAGGAACAACCAGATCCTTGTCAGCACTGAAGAGGAAACCTCAGGTTCTGGCCTCTGCTCCAAACAAGAACTTAGGAGGTGGCCCTAACTGTGCAGGAATACCTAGACATCCCTCGCAACTTGCGTGGAGCCTGGACTTTCCTGAGGCCACAGGGGCGGGAACCTGAAGCCCCCATCGTAACTCGAGAGGAACCTGCCGCAACTCGAGTAAAACCAGGAGGTTCTCCTCTCCAGACTAGATGAAGCCCTTGTCCACTGTAGTGTCTCCGGGGAAGTCACCCCTTCCCTCTTGAACCTTGAAGGGGTCCTTCACACCCTTGCAGTGACTCAAAAAGTTCACCGAAATACCCTTCTCCACTCCAGAGGAACACTGAGGGTCCAGCCACAACTCAAGAGGAGCCCCGTTTCACTCCCCTCTGCTTAAGATGAGGGTTCCTTTCCTGCTTTGTTGGGGAAGGACTCCCAACCTTCCTGTCACGTCTCAAGAGGAGGCGCTCTCAACATGAAAGTTGAGGAACTCCAGAGGTCGTGCCACCATTCCAAAAGACCCTCAGATGCCTCAGTCCACTCCAGGGGAACCTGATTTCCCTGCAATGCCTTGACTGTCACCCCGGGAATGGTCTCACACCACGGTGGTATGTGTTTCAGCCCTGTGGAAATGTCTCGAAGGAAAGCCACAGACATCTGTTTTAACTAGATGGGAAGCCTGACCCTGCTGCTACAGCTCGGTAGGAAAGCGGACGTGCATATCTCCACTAGAGACAAGGCCTGACTCCCCTGTGTAGACTCCAGAGGAACCCCACGATCCATGTTAGCCCTGGAGAGGAAACCTGAGGTTCTGGCCTGGGCTCCAGAAGAGGACTTAGGAGCCAGCCCTGACTGCGCAGGAATACCGAGTGGCCCCTTGCATCTCGCATGGAGATTGGCCTTTCCTGAGGCCACAGGGGCGGGTCCCTGAGATCTCCGTTGTAACTCGAGAGGATCCTGCTGCAACTCGACTAAAACCAGGAGGTTCTCCCCTCCAGCCGAGATGAGGCACTTGTCCGCTGTGGTGTCTCAGAGGAAGTCACCCCTTCCCTCTTGAACCTTGAAGGGGTCCTCCACACCCTTGCAGTGACTCAAGAAGTAACCTGAAATACACTTCTCCACTTGAGAGGAACACTGAGGGTCCTGCCACAATTCAAGAGGAGCCCCGTTTCCCCCTCCTCCACTCGAGATGAGGGTTCTTTCCCTGCTTCATCGGGGAAGGAATCCCGGCTTTCCTTTTGAATTTCAAGAGGAGGAGCTCTCAACAGGAACTTCGAGAGGAACTCCAGGGGACGTGCCACTATTCCAAAAGACCCCTAAATACCTCAGTCCACTCCAGAGGAACCTGATTTCCTTGCATTGACTCGACTGTAACCCCAAGTAGGTACTCACCCCATGGTGGAACCTGTTTCATCCCTGTGGGAAAGCGTTGAGGGAAACACAGACTCCTGTGTCAACTCGACAGGAAGCCTGACCATGCTGGCATAGCTCGAGAGGAAAGCAGACATGCACGTCTCCACTCGAGACGAGGCCTCTCTCCCCTGTGTAGACTCCAGAGGAATTCCACTATCCAAGTCAGCACTGGAAAGGAAAACTCAGGTCCCTGCCTCGGTTTCAGATGAGGACATAGGACCCGGCCCTGACTTTGCAGGAATCCTGAGAGGCCCCTGGCAACTCGTGTGGAGACTGGCCTTTCCTGAGGCCACATGAGCGGGTCCCTGAGGTCCCCATCATAACTCGAGAGGAACCTGCCGCAACTCGAGGAAAGCCAGGAGGTTCCCTCCAGGCAAGATGAGGCCCTTATCCACTGCGGCGTCTCTGAGAAAGTCACGCCTTCCCTCTTGAAACTCGAAGGGGTCCTTCACTCCCTTGAAGCAACTGAACAAGTACCACGACATGCCCTTTTCTACTACAGAGGAACACTGAGGGCCCCGTCACAAGTCAGGAGGAGCCCCATTTCCCTTTCCTCCGCTTGAGATGAGTGTTCCTTTCCCTACTTTGTTGGGAAAGGATTCCCGGCATTCCCATCGCACCTCAAGAGGAGACACTCTCCACAGGAGAGTGAAGAGGAAATGCAGGAGTCATGCCACCATTCTGAAAGACTCCCAGATGTCTCAGTCCACTCCCAATATACCTGGTTGCCCTGCACTGTCTCGCATGTAACACCGAGTATCTGTTCCTACCACGGTGGGACGAGTGACAGCCCTATGGGTAAGCCTTGAGGGAAAGCCACAGACACATGTGACAACTTGACTGGAAGGCTGACCTTGCTGCTACAGCTGGGGAGGAAAGCAGATGTGCAAGTCTCCACTTGAGACGAGGCTTGACTTCCTTGTTGAGCCTCCAAGGGAACAACATGATCCATGTCAGCACTGGAGAGAAAACCTCAGGATCCAGACCAGGACTTAGGAGCCAGCCCAGATTGTGCAGGAATCCCCCAAGGCCCCTCACAACTTCCGTGGAGACTGGCCTTACCTGAGGCCACAGGGGCAGGTACCAGAGTTCTCTGTCCTAACTCGAGAGGAACCAGGCGCAACTCAAGAAAAACCAGGAGGTTCTCCTCTCCAGGCGAGATGAGGCCCTCGTGAACCTCGAAGGGGTCCTTCACACACTTGCAGTGACTCAACAAATACCCCGACATACCCTTCTCCACTGGAGAAGAACACCGAGGGTTCCACCACGACTCAAGAGGAGCCCTGTTTCCCCTTCTTCCGCTCGAGATGAGGATTCTTTCCCTGTTTCATCAGGAAGGATTCCCAGTTTTGCCATCACATCTCAAGGGGAGGTGCTCTCAACAGGAACTTCGAGAGGGGACGTGCCACCATTTCAAAAGACCCATAAATACCTCAGTCCACTCCAGAGGAACCTGATTTCCCTGCATTGCCGCGACTGTCACCCCGAGTAGGGACTCACCCATGGTAGCACCTGTTTCAGCTCTGTGGGAAAGCCTGGATCGAAAGCCACAGACCCCTGTGACAACTCGACTGGAAGGCTGACCTTGCTGCTACAGCTTGGGAGGAAAGCGGATGTGCAAGTCTCCAATCGAGATGAGGCCTGATTCCCCTGTGGAGCATTCAGAGGAACAACATGATCCATGTCAGCACTGGAGAGGAAACCTCAGCCTCAAGACGAGGACTTAGGAGCCCCATAAGGTAATTCCAAGAGCTCCCGTACAACTGGCGTGGATACTGTCCTTTCCTGAGTCCACAGAGGCAGGTCGCAAAGTTCCCTGTCGTAACTCTAGAGTAATCGGCCGCAATTCGAGAAAAAGCAGGAGGTTCTCCCCTCCAGGCGAGTTGAGGCCCTTGTCCGCTGCGGTGTCTCCGGGGAAGTCACCCCTTCCCTCTTGAACCTCGAAGAGATCCTTCATAACCTTTCAGGGACTCAAGAAGGACCCCGACATACCCTTCTCCACACTAGAGAAACACCTAGGGTCCCGCCACAGCTCAAGAGGAGCCCAGTTTCCCCCTCCTCCACTCGAGATGAGGGATCTTTCCCTGCTTCTTTGGGGAAGGATTTGCGGCCTTCCCGACGCATCTCACGTGGAGGCGCTCTCCACAGCAAAGTCGAGAGGAACTTCTGGGATCATGCCACAATTCCAAATGACCGCTAATTCAGTCCACTCCAGAGGAACTTGATTTCCCTGCAATGTCTCGTCTGTCACCCTGAGTATGGACTCACATCACAGTGGCACGTGTTTCAGCCATGTGGGAATGCCTCAAGGGAAAGACACAGACTCCTATGTCAACTCAAAGGGAAGGCTGACCTTGCTGCTATGGCTCAGGAGGAAAGCGGACGTGCACATCTCCACTTGAGACGAGGCCTGACTCCTCTGTGGAGCCTCCAGAGGAACCCGACTATCCATGTCAGCACTGGAGAGGAAACCTCAGGTTCCAGCCTCAGCTCTAGGCGAGGACTTAGGAGCCAGAGCTGACTGTGCAGGTATCCTGAGAGGCCCCTAGCAACTCACGTGGAGACTGGTCTTTCCTGGGGCCACAGGGGCGGGAACTTGAAGCCCCCATTATAACTCGAGAGGAACCTACCCCAACTTGAGAAAAACCAGGAGGTTCTCCCCTCCAGGCCAGATGAGGCCCTTGTCCACTGCAGTGTCTCAGGGGAAGTAACCCCTTCCCTCTTGAACCTCGAAGGGGTCCTTCACACCGCTGCAGTGACTCAAAAAGTACACCAAAATACCTTTCTCCACTCGAGAGGAACACTGAGGGTCAAGCCACATCTCAAGAGCAGCCCCGTTTCACTCTCCTACACTCGAGATGTGGGTTTCTTTCCTGCTTTGTTGGGGAAGGATTCCCGACCTCCCTGTCCTGTTTCAAGAGGAGGCGCTCTCAACATGAAAGTCATGAGGAACTCCAGGGGTCGTGCCACCATTCCAAAAGACCCACAAATGTCTCAATCCATTCCAGAGGAATCTGATTTCCCTACACTGCCTTGACTGTCACCCCGGGTATGGTCTCACCCCACTGTGGTACGTGTTTCAGCCGTGTGGGAAAGCCTTGAGGAAAAGCCACAGATACCTGTGTCAAATCAATGAAAAGACTTACCCTGCTGCTAAAGCTCGGGATGAAAGTGGACATACACGTTTCTGCTCCAGACCAGTACTGACTCTCCTGTGGAGCCTCCAGAGGAAACCCAAGATCCATATCAGCACAAGAGAGGAAACCTCAGGTTCCAGCAACGGCTCCAAACGAGGACTTAGGTGCCGGCCCCAACTGCGCAGGAATCCCGAGAATCCCCTAGCAACTTCCGTGGAGACTGGCCTTTCCTGAGGCCACAGGGGCATGTCCCAGAGGTCCCCATCTTAACATGAGAGGAACCTGCCCCAACTCGAGAAAAACCAAGAGGTTCTTCTCGAGGTGAGATGAGGCCCTCGTCATCTGCCGAATCTTGTGGGAAGTCACCCTTTCCCTCTTGAACCTCGAAGGGATCATTCACACCCTTGCAGCGACTCCAGCAATACCCCGACATACCCTTCTCCACTCTAGAGGTACATCGAGGGTTCCACCACCACTCAGGAGGAGCCCTGTTTCACCCTCCTCCACTCGAGATGAGTGTTCTTTCCCTGTTTTGTCAGGGAAGTATTTCTGGCATTCCCGTCACATTTCAAGAGGAGGCATTCTCAACAGGAATTTGGAGATGAACTCCAGGGGACTTGCCACCATTCCAAAAGACCCCTAAATGTCTCAGTCCACTCCAGAGGAACCTGATTTCCCTGCACTGCCCCGACTGTCACCCTGAGTAGGGATTCACCCCATGGTGGCACCTGTTCAGCTCTGTGGGAAAGCCTCAAGGGAAAGCCAAAGACCCATGCATCAACTCGACTGGAAGGGTGACCATGCTGCTACAGCTTGGGAGGAAAGTGGATCTGCAAGTCTCCACTTGAGATGAGGCCTCACTCCCCTGTGGACCCTCCAGAGGAACAACATGATCCATGTCAGCCCTGGAGAGGAAACCTCAGGCTACAGACGAGGACTTCGGAGCCAGTTGTGACTGCACAGGAATCCCAAGAGGGCCCTCGCAACTCACGTGGATACTGGCCTTTCCTGAGGCCACAGGGGCGGGTACCAGAGTTCCCTGTCTTAACTTGGCAGTAACCTCCCGCAACTCGAGAAAAAACAGGAGGTTCTCCTCTCCAGATGAAATGAGGCACTTGTCCACTGCGGTGTCTCTGGGGAAGTCACCCCTTCCCTCTTGAACCTCGAAGAGTTCCTTCACACCCTTGCAGCAACTCAAGAAGTACCCGGATATACCCTTCTCCACGCGAGAGGAACACCGAGAGTCCTGCCACAGCTCAAGAGGAGCCCAGTTTTCTCCGCCTCATTTCGAGATGAGGGATCTTTCCCTGCTTGGTCGGGGAAGGATTCCCGGCATTCCAGTCGCATCTCAAGAGGAAGTGATCTCTACCACAAAGTCGAGAGGAAGTCCTGGGATCGTGCCACCATTCCAAAATACGTCTAAATGTCTCAGTCCACTCCAGAGGAACCTGATTTCCCTGCACTGCCTCATCTGTCACCACGAGTATGGACTGACACCACAGTGGCACGTGTTTCAGCCATGTGGGAAAGGCTCGAGGGAAAGCCACAGACCCCTGTGTCAATTCAATGGGAAGACTGACCCTGCTGCTACGGCTCAGGATGAAAGCAGACGTGCACATCTCCACTCGAGATGAGGCCTGACTGCCCTGTGAGTCTCCAGAGGATCCCCGCGATCCATATCAGCACTGGAGAGGAAACCTCAGGTTCCAGCCTCTGCTCCATGTGAGGACTTAGGAGCTGGACCCAGCTGCCCAGGAATCCCGAGAGGCCACTCGCAACTCGTGTGGAGACTGGCCTTTCCTGAAGCCACAGGGCTAGGAATCTGAAGCCCCCATCGTAACTTGAGAGGAACCTGTCGCAACTCGAGAAATCCAGGAGGTTCTCCCCTCCAGGCCAGAAGAGGCCCTTGTCCACTGTGGCGTCTCAGGGGAAGTAACCCATTCCCTCTTGAACCTCGAAGGGGTCTTTCACACCCTTGCAGTGACTCAAAAAGTACACCGAAATACGCTTCTCCATGAGAGAAGAACACTGAGGGCCAAGCTACATTTCAAGAGCAGCCCCGTTTCACTCCCCTCCACTCGAGATGAGGGGTTCTTTCCTGCTTTGTCTGGGAAGGATTCCCGACCTTCCCGTTGTGTCTTAAGAGGAGGTGTTCTCAACATGAAAGTCACGAGGAACTCCAGGGATCGTGCCACCATTCCGAAAGGCCCACAAAGGTCTCAGTCCTCTCCAGAGGAATCTGATTTTCCTGCACTGCCTCGACTGTCACCCCGGGTATGGTCTCCCACCACGGTGGTACGTGTTTCAGCCGTGTGAGAAAGCCTCGAGGGAAAGCCAAAAATCCCTGTGTCAACTCGACAGGAAGCCTCACTCTGCTGCTACATCTTGGGAGGAAAGCAGTCGTGCATGTCTCCACACGAATCAAGGCCTGATAACCCTGTGGAGCCTCAAGAGAAACCCCACGATCCATGGCAGCACTGGAGAAGAAACTTCTGGTTACAGACAAGGACTTAGGAGCTGGCCAAGACTGCACAGGAATCCCAAGAAGCCCCTCACACCTCAAGTGGAGGCTGGCCTTTCCTGAGGCCACAGGGGAGGGTTACTGAGGTCACCAACATAACTCGAGAGGAACCTGCTGCAACTCGAGAGGAAGCAGGAGGTTCTCCCCTCTAGGCGAGATGAGGCCCTTGTCCACTGCATCGTATCAAGGGAAGTAACCCCTTCCCTCTTGAACATCGAGGGGTCTTTCATACCCTCCAGTGACTCAAGAAGTACCCTGGCATACCCTTCGCCACTCGATAGGAACACTGAGGGTCCTGCCACAACTCAAGAGGAGCCCCATTTCCCCCTCCTCTGCTCGAGATGAGGGTACCCTTCCCTTCTTCTTTGGGGAAGGATCCCCAGTGTTCCTGTCGCATCTCAACAGGATGTGCTCTCCACAGGACAGTCGAGAGGAACTCCAGGGGTCATGCCACTATTCCTAAAGACCCAAAATGTCTCAGTCCACTCCAGAGGAATGTGAATTCCCTCTAACCCCTCGACTGTCACCCCGAGTATGGACTCACACCACGGTGGCACGTGTTACAGCCCTGTGGGAAAGCCTCGAGGGAAAGCCATAGACCCCTGTGCTGTGTCAACTTGAGGGGAAGCCTGACCCTGCTGCTACAGCTAGGAAGGAAAGTAGACGTGCACTTCTTCACTCGAGATGAGGCCTGACAGCCTGTGTAGACTCCAGAGGAACAACACGATCCACGTCAGCACTGGAGAGGATACCTCAGGCTGCATTTGAGGACTGAGGAGCCAGCCTTGACTGCACAGGAATCCCGAGAGGCCCCATCACAACTCGCATGGAGACTGGCCTTTCCTGAAGCCTCAGGGGCGCGTCCCTGAGGTCCCCATAGTAACTCGAGAGGAACCTGCCACAACTCGATAAAAACCTGGAGGTTCTCCCGTCCAGACGAGATGAGGCCCTTGACCACATCAGCGTCTTGTGAAGTCACCCCTTGACTCTTGAACCTCTATGGGGTCCTTCTAACCCTTGCAGCAACTCACTAAGTACCCCAAAATACCCTTCTCCACTCGAGAGGAACACCGAGGGTCCAGTCAAAACTCAAGAGGAGCCCCGTTTCCCCCTCCTCCGCTCGAAATGAGGGTTCCATTCCCTGCTTCATTGGGGAAGGATTCCCTGAGTTCCCGTCGCATCTCAAGAGGAGGCGCTCTCCACAGGAGAGTCGAGCAGAACTCCAGGTGCCCTGCCACCATTCCATAAGACCCCGATATTTCTCAGTCCCCTTCAGATGAACCTAGTTACCCTGAACTGCCTTGAGAATCACCCCGAGTATCAGCTCACACCATGGTGGCACGTGTGACAGCCCTGTAGGAAAGTCTTGACGGAAAGACAAAGACACCGGTGTCAACTTGACGGGAAGCATGACTCTGCTGCTACAGATCAAGAGGAAAGAGACCTTGAACGTCTCCACTCGAGATGAGTCGTGACTCCTCTGTGGGGCCTGCAGAGGAACCCCACATTCCATGTCAGCACTGGAGAGAAAAAAACCTCAGGTTCCAGACAAGGATTTAGGAGCTGGCCCCGACTGTGCAGGAATCCCGAGAGGTCCCTCGCAACTTGGGTGGAGACTGGCCTTTCCTGAGTCCACAGGGGCAGGGCCCTGAGGTCCCATTCATAACTTGAAAGGAACCTGCCACAACTCGAGAAAGACCAGGAGGTTCTCCCCTCCAGGCGACATGAGGCCCTTGTCTGCTGAGGCATCTCAGGGGAAGTCACCCCTTCCCTCTTGAACCTTGAAGGAGTCCTTCACACCCTTGCAGGGACTGAAGAAGTACCTTGACATACTCTTCTCCACTCGAGAGGAACACCGAGGTTCCCGCCACAACTCAAGAGGAGTCCCGTTTCCGCCTCCTCCACTCCATATCAGGGTTCCTTTCCCTCCTTCCCTGGGGAAGGATTCCCGGTCTTCCCGTCACATCTCAAGAGGAGCCGCACTCAACAGGAAAGTCCAGAGGAGCTACAGGGATCCTGCCCCCATTCCAAAAGGCCTCCAAATATCTCAGTCCACTCCAGTGGAACCTGATTTCCCTACAATGCCTCATCTGTCACCCCGAGTATGGACTCACACCACAGTTGCACGTGTTTCAGCCATGTGGGAAAACCTTGAGGGAAAGACACAGACCCCTGTATCAACTCAATGGGAAGGCTGACCCTGCTGCTACAGCTTGGAAAGAAAGCGGACGTGCATATCTTCACTCGAAACGAGGCCTGACTCCTCTGTGGAGCCTGAATAGGAACCCCACGATCCATGTCACCACTGGAGCTGAAAACTCATGTTCCGGCCTCTGCTCCAGGCGAGGACTTAGGAGCTGGTCCCGACTGTGCAGGACTCCCTAGAGGCCCTTCAAAACCCGCATGGAGACTGGTCTTTCCTGAGGCTACAGGGACAGTAACCTGAAGACTCTGCTTTAACTCGAGAGGAACCTGCCCCAACTCGAGAAAAAGGAGGTTCTCCCCTCCAGGCGAGATGAGGACCTTGTCAGCTGAGGGGTCACAGGGGAAGCCAACTCTTCCCTCTTGAACCTCGAAGAGGTCCTTCACACCCTTGTAGGGAGTCGAGAAGTACCTTGACATACCCTTCTCCACACGAGAGGAACCCCGAGGGTACTGCCGCACCTCAAGAGGAGCCCAGTTTCCTGCTCTTCCATTTGAGAAGAGGGATCTTTCCCTGCTTCGTCGGGGAAGGATTCCCGACCTTCCCGTTGCATCTCAAGAGAAGGCGCTCTTCACGGCATAGTCGAGCGGAACTCCTGGGTCGTGCCACCACTCCAAAAGACCCCTAAATGTCTCAGCCCACTCTAGAGGAACCGGATTTCCCTTCAATGTCTCGTCTGACTCCCTGAGTATGGACTCACACCACAGTGGCACGTGTTTCAGCCATGTGGGAAAGCCTCGAGGGAAAGATACAGACCCCTTTGTCAACTCAAAGGAAAGGCTGACCCTGCTGCTACAGCTCGGGAGGAACGCGGATGTGCACATCACCACACGAGACGAATCCTGACTCCCCTGTGGAGCCTCCAGAGGAAACCCGCGTTCCATGTCACCACTGGAGAGGAAAGCTCAGGCTCCAGACGAGGCCTTAAGAGCAGGCTGAGACTGGGCAAGAATCTGAAGAGGCCTCTAGCAATTCGCGTGGATACTGGACTTTCCTGTGGCCACAAGGGCGGGTCCCAGAGTTCCCTGTCATAACTCGAGAGTAAACTGCCACAACTCGAGAAAAACCAGGAGGATCTCCCCTCCAGGCGAGTTGAGGCCCTTGTCCATTTCGGTGTCCCCGGGGAAGTCACCCCTTCCCTCTTGAACCTCGAAGAGGTCCTTCTCACCCTTGCAGTGACTCTGAAGTCCCCAGAAATACCCTACTCCATGCGAGAAGATCACCGAGGTTCCGACCACAGCTCAACAGGAGGCCAGTTTCCACCACAGCCGCTCCAGATGAGGGATCTTCGACTGCTTCTTCAGGAAAAGATTCCCGGCCTTCCTATCCCATCTCAAGTGGAGGCGCTCTCCAGGGCAAAGTCGAGAGGAAATCCTGGGGTTGTGCCATGATTCCAAAAGACCTCCAAATGTCTCAGTCCACTCCAGAGGAGCCTGATTTCCCTGCAATGCCTCGTCTGTCACCCCGAGTATGGACTCACACCACAGTGGCACGTGTTTCAGCCATGTGGGAAAGCCTCGAGGGAAAGACACAGACTCCTTTGTCAACTCAACGAGAAGACCAACCCTGCTGCTACGGCTCGGGAGGAAAGCGGATGTACACATCTCCACTCGAGATGAGGCCTGACTCCCCTGTGGAGCCTCCATAGGAACCCCACGATCCATGTCAGCACTGGAACCAGAACCTCATGTTCCGGCCTCTGCTCCAGGCGAGGACTTAGGAGCCGGCCCCGACTGTGCAGAATTCCCGAGAGGCCCTTAAAAACTCGCATGGAGACTGGTCTTTGCTGAGGTCGCAGGGGCAGTAACCTGAAGCCTCCATCTTAATTCGAGAAGAACCTTCCCCAACTCGAGAAAAACCAGGAGGTTCTCCCCTCTATGCGAGATGACACCCTTGTTAGTTGCGGTGTCTTGGGGGAAGTAACGCCTTCCCTCTTGAACCTCGAAAAGGTCTTTCACACCCTTGCAGTGACTCAAAAAGTACACAGAAATACCCTTCTCCCCTCGAGAGGAACACTGAGGGTCGCACCACAACTCAAGAGGAGGCCAGTTTCCGCCACTGCTGCTCCAGATGAGGGATATTTAACTGCTTCATCTCGAAAGGATTCCCTACATCCATGGCGTCTCAAGTGGAGGCGCTCTTCACAGCAGAGTCGAGAGGAATTCCTGGGGTCATTCCACCATTCCCAAAGACCCTTAAATGTCTCAGTCCACTCCAGAGGAACCTGATTTCCCTGAAATGCCTCGTCTGTCACCACGAGTATTGACTCACACCACAATGGCACATGTTTCATCCATCTGGGAAAGCCTCGAGGGTAAGACACAGACCCCTGTGTCAACTCAATGGGAAGGCTGACCCTGCTGCTACGGCCTGGGAGAAAAGCACACGTGCACATCTCCACTCAAGACGAATCCTGACTCCCCTGTGGAGCCTCCAGAGGAAACCCCCGTTCCATGTCAGCATTGGGGAGGAAAGCTCAGGCTCCAGACGAGGACTTAGGAGTGGGCTGGAACTGCTCAAGAATCCCAAGAGGCCCCTGGCAACTCGCGTGGATCCTGGACTTTCCTGAGGCCACAAGGGCGGGTCCCAGAGTTCCCTGTCATAACTCGAGAGTAACCTACCAGAACTCGAGAAAAACCAGGAGGAACTCCCCTCCAGGCGAGTTGAGGCCCTTGTCCATTTCGGTGTCCCCGGAGAAGTCACCCCTTCCCTCTTGAACCTCGAAGAGGTCCTTCTCACCCTTGCAGTGACTCTGAAGTCCCCAGAAATACCCTACTCCATGCGAGAAGATCACCGAGGTTCCCACCACAGCTCAAGAGGAGGCCAGATTCTGCCACCGCCCTCCAGATGAGGGATATTCCACTGCTTCATCAGGAAAGGATTCCCAGCCTTCCTGTCACATCTCAAATGGAGGCGCTCTCCACGGCAAAGTCGAGAGGAACTCCTGGGGTCGTGCCACCATTCCAAAAGACCCCTAAATGTCTCAGTCCACTCCACAGGAACCTGATTTCCCTGCAATGCCTCGTCTGTCACCCCGAGTATGGACTCACACCATAGTGACACGTGTTTCAGTCATATGGAAAAGCCTCGAGGGACAGACACAGACTCTTGTGTCAACTCAATGGGAAGACTGGGCCTGCTGCTACAGCTTGGGAGGAAAGCGGACGTGCACATCTCCACTCGAGTCTAGGCCTGACTCCCCTGTAGAGCCTCCAGAGGAACTCCGTGATCAATGTCAGCACTGGAGAGGAAAACTCAGGTTTTGGCCTCTGCTCCAGGTGAAGACTTAGGAGCCGGCCAGGACTGGGCAGGATTCCCGAGAAGCCCCTCGCAACTTGCCTGAAGACTGGTCTTTCCTGAGGACCAGGGGCGGAATCCTGAAGCCTCCGTCATAACTCGAGAGGAACCTGCCCCAACTCGAGAAAAACCAGGAGGTTCTCCCCTCTAGGAGAGATGACGCCCTTGTTAGCTGCAGTGTCTCGGGGGAAGTAACCCCTTCCCTCTTGAACCTCGAAGGGATCTTTCACACCCTTGCAGCGATTCAAAAAGTACACCGAAATACCCTTCTCCCCTCGAGAGGAACACTGAGGGTCCCACCACAACTCAAGAGGAGGCCAGTTTCCACCACTGTTGCTCTAGATGAGGGATATTTAACTGCTTCATCTGGAAAGGATTCCCTACATCCATGGCATCTCACGTGGAGGTGCTCTTCACGGCAGAGTCAAGAGGAATTCCTGGGGTCGTGCCACCATTCCCAAAGACCCCTAAATGTCTCAGTCCACTCCAGAGGAACCTGATTTCCTTGAAATGCCTCGTCTGTCACCCCGACTATGGACTCACCCCCAGTGGCACGTGTTCCAGCCATGTGGAAAAACCTTGAGGGAAAGACACAAACCCCTGTGTCAACTCAACGGGAAGGCTGACCCTGCTGCTACAGCTCGGGAGGAAAGCACACGTGCACATCTCCACTCAAGAAGAATCCTGACTCCCCTGTGGAGCCTCCAGAGGAAACCCGAGTTCCATGTCAGCATTGGGGAGGAAAGCTCAGGCTCCAGACGAGGACTTAGGAGCGGGCTGCAACTGCACAAGAATCCCAAGAGGCCCCTCGCATCTCGCGTGGATCCTGGACTTTACATAGGCCACAAGTGAGGGTCCCAGAGTTCCCTGTTGTAACTCGAGAGTAACCTGCCACAACTCGAGAAAAACCAGAAGGATCTCCCCTCCAGGCGAGTTGAGGCCCTTGTCCATTTCGGTGTCCCCGGGGAAGTCACCCCTTCCCTCTTGAACCTCGAGGCGCTCCGATACACCCTTGCATCGACTCAAAAAGTACACGGAAATACCCTTCTCCACTCGAGAGGAACATGCAGGGTCCAGACACTACTCAAGAGGAGCCCCAGTTCACTCCCTTCCACTCGAGATGAGGGTTCCTTTCCTGCTTTGTAGGGGAAGGATTTCTGACCTTCCTGTACTGTCTCAGGAGGAGGCACTCTCAACATGAAAGTCACGAGGAATTCCATGGGTCGTTCCACCATTCCAAAAGACCCACAAATGTCTCAGCCCACTCTAGAGGAACCTGATTTTCCTGCACTGCCTCGACTGTCACCCCAGCATGGTCTCACAACACGGTGTACGTGTTTAAGCCCTGTGGGAAAGCCTGGAGGGAAAAACACAGATCCCTGTGTCACCTCAATGGGAAGCCTGACCCTGAGTCTAAAGTTCGGGATGAAAGTGGACGGGCACGTCTCCACTCGAGATGAGGAATGACTCCCCTGTGGAGCCTCCAGAGGAACCCCACGATCCATATCAGCACTGGAGAGGAAAACTCAGGTTCCAGCCCTGTCTCCAGATGAGGACATAGGAGCCAGCCCCGACTGCGCAGGAAACCTGAGAGTCCCCACGCAACTCACATGGAGACTGGCCTTTCCTGATGTCACACGGGTGGGTCCCAGAGGTCCCCGTCTTAACATGAGAGGAACCTGCCCCAACTTGAGACAAACCAGGAGGTTCTCCCATCCAGGCGAGATGAGGCCCTCATTCTCTGCCAAGTCTTGGGGGAAATCACCCTTTCCCTCTTGACCCTCGAAGGGGTCCTTCACACCCTTGCAGTGACTCAAGAAATACCCTGACTTACCCTTCTCCTCTCTAGAGGAACACCGAGGATTCCAGCACCACTATAGGTGACCTATTTCCCCCTCCTCCACTCGAGAAGAGGATTCTCTTCCTGTTTCCTCGGGGAAGGATTCCCGGGTTCCCGTCATATCTCAAGAGGGGGCGCTTTCAACAGGAACTTCGAGAGGAACTCCAGGGTACGTGCCACCATTCCAAAAGACCCCTATTGTCTCAGTCCACTCCAGAGGAATCTGATTTCCCTGCATTGTCTCGAATGTTCGCCCGAGTAGGGATTCACCCCATGGTGGCAGCTGTTTCAGCCCTGTGGGAAAGCCTCGAGGGAAAGCCCCAGACCTCTGCGTAAACTCTACTGGAAAGGTGACCATTCTGCTACAGCTTGGCAGGAAAGTGATGGGCAAGTCTCCAATCGAGATGAGGCCTGATACACCTATGGAGCCTCCAGAGGAACAACATGATCCATTTCAGCACTGGAGAGGAAACCTCAGGCTCCAGATGAGGACTTAGGAGCCGGTCGTGTGTGCAAAGGAATTCCAAGAGCCCCTTCACAACTGGCATGGATTCCAGCCTTTCCTGAGTCCACAGAGGTGGGTCCCAGAATTCCCTGTCATAACTCGAGTGTAACCTTCCACAACTCGAGAAAAACCAGGAGGTTCTTCCCTCCAGGTGAGATGAGGCCCTTTTCAGCTGCGGCATCTCGGAGGAAGTAACCCCTTCCCTCTTTAGCCTTGAAGAGGTCCTTCACACCCTTGCAACGACTCAAAAAGTACACTGAAATACCCTTCTCCACTCCAGAGGAACACTGAGGACCCAGCCACAACTCAAGAGGAGTCCCAGTTCCCTCCCTTCCACGCGAGATGAGGGTTCCTTTACTTCTTTGTCAGGTAAGGATTTCCGACCTTCCCGTCACATCTCAAGAGGAGATGCTCTCAACATGAAAGTCATGAGGAACTCCAGGTGCCGTGCCACCATTCCAAAAGACCCACAAATGTCTCAGTCCACTCCAGAGGAACCTGATTTCCCTGCACTGCCTCAACTGTCACACCGGGTATGGTCTCACACTGCGGTGGTACGTGTTTCAGCCCTGTTGGAAAGCCTCGAGGGAAAGTCACAGATCCCTGTGTCAACTCAACGGGAAGACTGACCTTGCTGCTAAAGCTCGGGATGAAAGTGAACGTGCATGTCTCTACTCAAGACGAGGCCTGACTCCCCTGTGGAGCCTCCAGAGGAATGCCACGTTCCATATCAGCACTAGAAAGGAAACTTCAGGTTCCAGCCTCGGCTCCAGACAAGGACTTAGGAGCCGGCCCCGAATCCCAAGAGTCCCCTAGCAACTCTC
Organism: Neotragus pygmaeus; assembly: GCA_006410875.1. NCBI lineage: Eukaryota > Metazoa > Chordata > Mammalia > Artiodactyla > Bovidae > Neotragus > Neotragus pygmaeus. Next base: position 43,872 of record SJYV01002378.1, on the reverse strand, counting down.
GTGCACACTGGCCTTTCCTGAGGCCACAGGGGTGGGTCCCAGAGGTCCCCATATTAACTTGAGAAGAACGTGCCCCAACTCGAGGAAAACCAGGATATTCTCCGCTCCAGGTGAGATGAGGCTCTCGTCCTCTGCTGAGTCTCGGGGAAGTCACCCTTTCCATCTTGAACCTCGAAGGGGTACTTCACACCCTTGCAGTGACTCAAGAAATGCCCCGACATACCCTTCTCCACTCTAGAGGAACACCGAGAGTTCCAGCACCACTCGAGAGAAGCCCCGTTTCCCCCTCCTCTGCACGAGATGAGGGTTCTTTCCCTGTTTCATCAGGGAAGGATTTCCGACGTTCCCTTCGTATTTCAAGAGGAGGCACTCTCAACAGGAACTTCGAGAGGAACTCCAGGGGACGTTCCACAATTCCAAAATACCCCTAAGTGTCTCAGTCCACTCTGAGGAACCTGATTTACCTGCATTTCCTCCACTGTCACCCCGAGTAGGGACTCACCGCATGGTGGCACCTGTTTCAGCCCTGTGGGAAAGCCTCGAGCGAAAGCCACAGACCCCTGCGTCAACTCAAAGGGAAGGCTGACCTTGCTGCTACAGCTTGGGAGGAAAGCAGTTGTGCACATCTCCACTCGAGACGAGGCCTGACTCCCCTGTTGAGCCTCCAGAGGAACAACATGATCCATGTCAGCACCGCAGAGGAAAACTCAGGCTCCAGACGAGTACTTAGGAGCTGGCCACTACTACGCAGGAATCCCAAGAGGCCCGTCACAACTCGCGTGGATACTGGACTTTCCGGAGGCCACATGGGCGGGTCCCAGGTTCCCTGTCGTAACTCGACAGTAACCTGCTGCAACTGGAGAAAAATAAGGAGGTTCTCCCCCCTCAGGCGAGATGAGGCCCTTGTCCACTGCAGTGTCTCCGGGGAAGTCACCCCTTTCCTCTTGAAACTCGAGGAGGTCCTTCACACACTTGCAGCAACAGAAGAGGTACCCAAACATACCCTTCTCCACGTGAGAGGAACACCAAAGATCCCATCATAGCTCAACAGGAGCCCTGTTTCACCCTCCTCTGCTCAAGATGAGGGATCTTTCCCTGCTTCATCGGGGAAGGATTCCTGCCCTTCCTGTCACATCTCAAAAGGGGGCGCTCTCCAGGGCAAAGTCAAGAGGAACTCCAGGGTTCGTGCCATCATTCCAAAATCCCTAAATGTCTCAGTCCACTCCAGAGGGACCTGATTTCCCTGCACTGCCTCGTCAGTTACACCGAATATGGACTCACACCACAGTGGCTCGTGTTTCAGCCGTGTGGGAAAGCCTCGAGGGAAAGAACAGACCCCTGTGTCAACTCAATGGGAAGGCTGACCCTGCTGCTATGTCTCGGGATGAATGCGGACGTGCACATCTCCACTCGAGACGAGGCCTGACTCCCGTGTGGAGCCTCCAGAGGAACAAAACGATACATGTCAGCCCTGGAGAAAAAACCTCAGGCTCCACACGAGGACTTAGGAACCAGCCTTGAATCTGAAGGTATCCTTAGAGGCCCATGGCATCTCACTTAGAGACTGGTCTTTCCTGAGGCCACAGGGGCAGATCCCTGAGATCCCTGTCTTAACTCGAGAGGAAGCTGCCACAACTCGAGAAAACCAGGAGGTTCTCCCGTCCAGGTGAGAAGAGGCCCTTGTCCACTGTGGCATCTCAGGGGAAGTCACCCCTTCCCTCTTGAACCTTGAAGAGTTCCTTCACATCCTTGCAACGACTCAAGAAGTACCCTGACATACCCTTCTCCCCTCGAGAGGAAGACCGAGGGTCCCGCTACAGCTCAAGAGGAGCCCTGTTTCCCCTTCCTTCGCTCGAGATGAGGCTTCTTTCCCTGCTTTGTCGGGGAAGGATTCCCGGCCTTCCCGTCGCATCTCCAAGAGGTGGCACTCTCCAAGTGAATGTCGAGAGAAATTCCAGGGGTCGTGCCACCATTCCGAAAGACCTTCAAATGTCTCAGTCCACTCCACAGGTACCTGATTGCCCTGAACTACCTCGACTGTCACCCCGAGTTTGTACTTACACCACGATGGGACGAGTTTCACTCCTGTGGGGAAGCCTCGAGTGAAAGCCAAAGAACACTGTGTCAACTCAACTGCAAGGCTGACTTTGCTAATACAGCTTGGGAGGAAAGCGGATGTGAAAGTCTCCACTCGAGACGAGGCCTGATTCCCCTATGGAGCCTCCAGACGTACCCCATGATGCATGTCAGCAGTGGAGAGGAAATCTCAGGCTCCACTCGAGGACTGAAGAGCCAGCCCCGACCTCGCACGATTCCTGAGATGCCCCTCGCAACTCTCGTGTATACTAGCCTTTCCTGAGGCCATAGGAGTTTTTCCGTGAGGTCCCATTGTAACTCGAGAGGAAGTTGCCACAACTCGAGAAAAATCAGGAGGTTCTCCCCTCCATGCCAGATGAGCACCTCGTCCGCTGAGGCATCTCGGGGCAGTCACACCCTCCCTCTTGAACCTCGAAGGGGTCCTTCATACCCTTGCAGTGACTCAAGAAATACTCCGACATACCCTTCTCCACTCGAGAGCAACACCGAGGGTATGGCCACAACTCAAGAGGAGCCTCGTTTCCCAATTCAATCCTAGAGATGAGGGTTCTTTCCCTTCTTTGTCGGGGAAGGATTCCCAGCATTCCCATCGTATCTCAAGAGGAGGTGCTCACCACAGGAAAGTCGAGAGAAAATCCAGGGGTCGTGCCACCATTCCAAAAGAGCCCCAAATGTCACAGCCCATTCCAGAAGAACCTCATTTCCCTGTACTGCCCCTAATGTCACCCTGAGTATGGACTGACACCACGGTGGCCTATATTTCAGCCCTGTCGGAAAGCCTCGAGGGAAAGCCACAGACCCCTGTGTCAACTCGACGGGAAGGCTCACCCTGCTGCTACAGCTCAGGAGAAAAACAGACGTGCATGTCTCCAGGTGAAACGATGCCTGATTCTGCTGGGGAGCCTCCAGAGGAACACCATGATCCATGGCAGCACTAGAGAAGAATCCTCAGGTTCCGGCCTCTGCTCGGGGCGAGGACTTAGGAGCCGGCCCCGACTGTGCAGGAATCCTTAGAGGCCCCTCGCAACTCACATGGAGACTGGTCTTTCCTGCGGCCACAGGGGTGGGAAACTGAAGGCCCCATCGTAACTCTAGAGGAACCTGCCCCAACTCGAGAAAAACCAAGAGGTTCTCCCCTCCAGTTGAGATGAGGCCCTCGTCAGCTGTGGCGTCTCGGGGGAAGTCACCACTTCCTCGTGAACCTCGAAGGGGTCCTTCACACCCTTGCAGTGACTCAAAATTACACCAAAATACCCTTCTCCACTTGAGAGGAACACCGAGGGTAGAGCCACCACTCAAGAGGGACCCTGTTTCACTCCCCTCCACTGGAGATGAGGGTTCCTTTCCTGCTTTGTAGGGGAAGAATTCCCGACCTTCTCATCGCACTTCAAGAGGACGCGCTCTCAACATAAAAGTCACGAAGAACTCCAGTGGTCTTGCCACCATTCCAAAAGACCCACAAATGTCTCAGTCCACTCCAGAGGAACCTGATTTCCCTACACTGCCTCGAATGTCACCCAGGTGTGGTCTCACACCACGGTGGTACGTGTTTCAGCCCTGTGGGAAAGCCTCAAGGGAAAGCCACATATCCCTGTGTCAACTCGACGGGAAGCCTGACTGTGGCTAAAGCTTGGGATGAAAGCGAACGTGCATGTCTCCACTCGAGACGAGGGCTGACTCCCCTGTGGAGCCTCCAGAGGAACTCCACAATCCATATCATTACTGGAGAGGAAACCTCAGTTTCCAGCCTCGCCTCCAGGACTCAGGATCCGGCCCCGTCTGCGCAAGAATCCCCAGAATCCCCTCACAACTCACATGAGGTTTGGCCTTTCCTGAGGTCACAGGGGCGGGTCCCAGATGTCCCCATCTTAACTTGAGAGGAATCTGCCCCAACTCGAGAAAAACCAAGAGGTTCTCCCCTCCAGGCGAGATGAGGCCCTTGTCCACTATGGTGTCTCCGGGGACGTCACCCCTTCCCTCTTGAACCTCGAAGAGGCCCTTCACACCCTTGGAGCGATTCAAGAAGTACCCAGACATACCATTTTCCCTGAGAGACAAACACTGAGGGTCTTGCCACAGCTCAAGAAGAGCCCAGTTTCCCCCTCCTCCATTTGAGATGAGGGATGTTACCCGCTTCATTGCTGAAGGATTTCCGACCTTCCCATCACGTCTCAAGAGGATGCACTCTCAATATGAAATTCTCGAGGAACTCAAGAGGTCGTGCCACCAGATAAAAAGACCCACAAAATTATCAGTCCACTCCAGAGGAACCTGATTTCCCGGCACTCCCTCGTCTGTCACCACGAGTATCGATTTACACCACAGTGGCAGGTGTTTCAGCCATGTGGGAAAGCCTTGAGGGAAAGCCACAGACCCCTGTGTAAACTCAAGTGGAAGCTTTACCATGCTGCTATAGCTCGTGAAGAAAGCGGACGTACACATCTCCACTCGAGGCAAGGCCTGACTCCCCTGTGGAGCCTCCAGAGGAACCCCACAATCCATGTCAGCACTGGAGAGGAAATCTCAGGTTTCGGTCTCTGCTCCAGGCGAGGACTTAGGATCCAGCCCTGACTGCGCAGGAATCCCGAGAGGCCTCTTGCAACTCGCGTGGAGATTGGTCTTTCCTGTGGCCACAGGGGCGGGAACTTGAAGCCCCCATCGTAACTCGAGAGGATCCTGCCACAACTCGAGAAAAACCAGGAGGTTCTCCCCTCCAGGCCAGATGATACACTTGTCTGCTGCATTGTCTCCGAGGAAGTCACCCCTTCCGTCTTCAACCTTGAAGAGATCCTTCACACCCTTGCAGCGACACAAGAATTACCTGACATACCCTTCTCCACACCAGAGGAACACCTAAGGTCCTGCCACAACTCAAGAGGAGCCCACTTTCCCCCCTCCTCCACTCCAAATGAGGGTTCCATTACCCTACTTCATTGGGAAAGGTTTCCTGGTGATCCTGTCGCATCTCAAGAGAAGGTACTCTCAACTAGAAAGTCTAGAGGAACTCCAGGGGTCGTTCCACCATTCCAAAAGTGCCCCAAATGTCTCAGTCCATTCCAGAGGGACCTCTTTTCCCTGGACTGCCTCGAATGTCACCCTGACTATGGACTGACACCACGGTGGTCTGTATTTCAGCCCTGCAGGAAAACCTCGAGGGAAAGCCACAGACCCCTGTGTCAACTCAATGGGAAGCCTCACCCTGCTGCTACAGCTCGAAAGATAGCGGACGTGCATGTCTCCAGGTGACACGAAGCCTGATTCCGCTGTGGAGCCTCCAGATGAACACCATGATCCATGGCAGCACTAGAGAAGAAACCTCAGGCCCCAGACGAGGACTTAGGAGCTGGCACCCACTGCGCGGGAATCCCGAGAGGCCCCTCGCAACTCACGTGGAGACTGACATTTCCTGAGTCCAAGGGGTGGGCCCCTGAGGTACCTCTCCTATCTCACGAGGAAGCTGCTGCAACTCGAGAAAAACCAGGAGGTTCTGCTCTCCAGGCGAGATGAGGCCCTTGTCTGCTGCAACGTCTTGGGGGAAGTCACTCCTTCCCTCTTGAGCCTCGAAGGGTTCCTTCACACCTTTGCTGGGACTCAAGAAGAACCTCAACCTACCATTTCCCACTCGAGAGGAACACCGAGGCTGCCGCAACAGTTCAAGAGGAGCCCCGTTTCCCCCTCCTCCACTCAAGATTAATTTTCTTTCCCTGCTTCGTCAGGGAAGGATTCCCGGCCTTCCTGTCGCATCTCAAGAGGAGGCTCTATCCCGGGTATGTCGAGAGGAACTCCAGGGGTCGTGCCACTATTCCAAACGACCTTCAAATGTCTCAGTCCACTCCAGAGGAACCTGATTTCCCTGAACTACCTCGACTGTCACCCCGAGTATGGACTCACAACATGGTGTCACGAGTTTCAGTCCTGTGGGAAAGCCTCAAGTGAAAGCCAAAGAACCCTGTGTCAACTCGACGGGAAGCATGACCCTGCTGCTTCAGCTCGGGAGGAAAGTGGACGTGCACGTCTCCACTCGAGACAAGGTCTGACTGCCCTGTGGAGCCTCCAGAGGTACCCCACGATTCATGTCAGCATTGGAAAGGAAAACTTCAGGTTCCAGTCTCAGCTCAAGAAGAGGACATAGGAGCCTGCAATGACTGTACAGGAATCCCGAGAGGCACCTTGCAACTCACGTGGAGAGTGGCCTTTCATGATGCCACAGGCGAGGGTCCCTGAGGACTCCATCCTAACTTGAGAGGAACCTGGCACAACTCGAGAAAAACCAGGAGGTTCACCCCTCCAGGCGAGATGAGTGCCTTGTCCACTGCAGCATTTTGTGGGTAGTCACCAATTCCTTCTTGAACCTCAAAGAGGTCCTTCACACCCTTACAGTGACTGAAGAAGTACCCCGACATACCCTTCTCCACTAGAGAGGAACACCGAGGGTCTTGACACAACTCAAGCCTAGCCCCATTTCCCCCTCCTCTGCTCGAGATGAGCATTCCTTTCCCTCCTTCGGGGAAGGATTCCCAGCGTTCCCGTCTCATCTCACGAGGAGGTGCTCTCCACAGGATAGTCGAGAGGAACTCCAGGGGTCTTGCCATTATTCCAAAAGACCCCCACATGTCTCAGTCCATTCCAGAGGAACCTGCTTTCCCTGCACTGCCCAAAATATCACCCTGAGTATGGACTCACACCATGGTGGCAAGTGTTTCAACCCTGTCGGAAAGCCTCGAGGGAAAGCCAAAGACCCCTGTGTCAACTCAACGGGAAGCCTCACACTGCTGCTACATGTCAGGAGGAAAGCAGTCGTGCATGTCTCCACACGAATCAAGGCTTGATACCACTGAGGAGCCTCCAGAAGAACCCCACGATCCATGGCAGCACTGGAGAAGAAAACTGTGGCTCCAGACGAGGACTTAGGTGCCGGCAATGACTGCACAGGAATCCCGAGAGGCCCCTCACAACTCCAGTGGCGCTTGGCCTTTCCTNACTCAAGATTAATTTTCTTTCCCTGCTTCGTCAGGGAAGGATTCCCGGCCTTCCTGTCGCATCTCAAGAGGAGGCTCTATCCCGGGTATGTCGAGAGGAACTCCAGGGGTCGTGCCACTATTCCAAACGACCTTCAAATGTCTCAGTCCACTCCAGAGGAACCTGATTTCCCTGAACTACCTCGACTGTCACCCCGAGTATGGACTCACAACATGGTGTCACGAGTTTCAGTCCTGTGGGAAAGCCTCAAGTGAAAGCCAAAGAACCCTGTGTCAACTCGACGGGAAGCATGACCCTGCTGCTTCAGCTCGGGAGGAAAGTGGACGTGCACGTCTCCACTCGAGACAAGGTCTGACTGCCCTGTGGAGCCTCCAGAGGTACCCCACGATTCATGTCAGCATTGGAAAGGAAAACTTCAGGTTCCAGTCTCAGCTCAAGAAGAGGACATAGGAGCCTGCAATGACTGTACAGGAATCCCGAGAGGCACCTTGCAACTCACGTGGAGAGTGGCCTTTCATGATGCCACAGGCGAGGGTCCCTGAGGACTCCATCCTAACTTGAGAGGAACCTGGCACAACTCGAGAAAAACCAGGAGGTTCACCCCTCCAGGCGAGATGAGTGCCTTGTCCACTGCAGCATTTTGTGGGTAGTCACCAATTCCTTCTTGAACCTCAAAGAGGTCCTTCACACCCTTACAGTGACTGAAGAAGTACCCCGACATACCCTTCTCCACTAGAGAGGAACACCGAGGGTCTTGACACAACTCAAGCCTAGCCCCATTTCCCCCTCCTCTGCTCGAGATGAGCATTCCTTTCCCTCCTTCGGGGAAGGATTCCCAGCGTTCCCGTCTCATCTCACGAGGAGGTGCTCTCCACAGGATAGTCGAGAGGAACTCCAGGGGTCTTGCCATTATTCCAAAAGACCCCCACATGTCTCAGTCCATTCCAGAGGAACCTGCTTTCCCTGCACTGCCCAAAATATCACCCTGAGTATGGACTCACACCATGGTGGCAAGTGTTTCAACCCTGTCGGAAAGCCTCGAGGGAAAGCCAAAGACCCCTGTGTCAACTCAACGGGAAGCCTCACACTGCTGCTACATGTCAGGAGGAAAGCAGTCGTGCATGTCTCCACACGAATCAAGGCTTGATACCACTGAGGAGCCTCCAGAAGAACCCCACGATCCATGGCAGCACTGGAGAAGAAAACTGTGGCTCCAGACGAGGACTTAGGTGCCGGCAATGACTGCACAGGAATCCCGAGAGGCCCCTCACAACTCCAGTGGCGCTTGGCCTTTCCTGAGGCCACAGGGGCAGGTTACTGAGGTCCCCGAGATAACTCGAGAGGAACCTGCTGAGATTCGAGAAGAACTAGGAGATTCTCCCTTCTAGGTGAAATGAGGCCCTTGTCCGATGCATCATCTCAAGGGAAGTCACCCCTTCCCTCTTGAACCGCGAAAGGGTCTTTCATACCCTTGCAGTGACTCAAGAAGTACCCCGGCATACCCTTCTCCACATGAGAGGAACACCGAGGATCCTGCCACAACTCAAGAGGAGCCCCGTTTCCGGCTCCTCTCCTCGAGATATGGGTTCCTTTCCATGCTTACTCGGGAAAGAATTCAAGGGCGTTCCCATCACATCCCAAGAGGAGCCGTGCTCAACAGGAAAGTCGAGAGGAGCTACAGGGATCATGCACCCATTCTAAAAGACCTCCAAATATCTCAGTCCACTCCAGGGGAACCTGATTTCCCTTCACCGCCTCAACTGTCACCCCAAGCATGGACTCACACCGCGGTGGCATGTGTTTCAGTCCTGTGGGAAACACTCGAGGGAAAGCCACAGACCCCTGTGTCAACTCAAGTGGAAGCCTGACCCTGTTGCTACAAATCAGGAGGAAAGCAGACTTGCACATCTCCACTACAGATGAGATATGACACCCTGTGTAGCCTCCAGAGGAACAACACGATCCACGTCAGCACTGGAAAGGAAACCTCAGGCTCNGACCCCTGTGTCAACTCAAGTGGAAGCCTGACCCTGTTGCTACAAATCAGGAGGAAAGCAGACTTGCACATCTCCACTACAGATGAGATATGACACCCTGTGTAGCCTCCAGAGGAACAACACGATCCACGTCAGCACTGGAAAGGAAACCTCAGGCTCCAGACGAGGACTTAGGGCTCGGCCTTGACTGCGCAGGAATCCCGAGAAGTCCCAAGCAACTTGCGTAGAGACTCGCCTTTCCTGAGGCCAAATGGGTGAGTCCCTGATGACCCCACCGTAACTCAAGAGGAACCTGTCACAACTGGAGAAAAACCAGGAGGTTCTCCCCTCCAGACGAGATGAGGCCCTTGACCACTCTGGCGTCTCGGTGAAGTCACCCCTTGACGCTTGAACCTCTAAGGTGTCATTCACATCCTTGCACCCACCCAAGAAGTATCCTGATATAGCCTTTTCCACTTGAGAGGAACACCGAGGCTCTCGGCACACTCAAGAGGAGCCCAGTTTCCCCCTCCTCTGCTCGAGATGACGGTTCCATTCCCTGCTTCGTTAGGGAAGGCTTCCCTGCATTCCCGTCACATCTCAAGAGGAGGTGCTCTCCACAGGAGAATCGAGCAGAACTCTAGGTGTCATGACACCGTTCTGAAAGACTCTGAGATTTCTCAGATCACTTCAGATGAACCTAGTTGCCCTTCACTGCCTCGAGTGTCACAGCGAGTATCAGCTCAGACCACGGTGGCACGTGTGACAGCCCTGTGGGAAATTCTTGATGGTAACACATAGACCCCTGTGTCAGCTCGACGGGAAGCCTGACCCTGATGCTAAAGCTCAGGAAGAAAGTGGCCGTGCACGTCTCCACTCAAGATGAGGCCTGACTCCCCTGTGGAATCTCCAGAGTAACCGCACATTCCATGTCAGCACTGGAGAGGAATCCTCAGGCTCCAGAGGAGGACTTAGGAGCCGGACCCAACTGCGCAGGAATCCCAAGAGGCCGCTCGTCACTTGCGTGGGGACTGGCCTTTGCTTAGGCCACAGGGACGGGTCCCAGATGTCCCTGTCGTAACTCAAGAGGAACCTCCCACAACTCGAGTAAAACCACGAGTTTCTCCCCTCCAGGCAAGATGAGGCACTTGTCCACTGCTGCATCTCGGGGGAAGTAATCCCCTCCCTCTTGAACCTCGAAGGGGTCCTTCACACGCTTGCAGCGACTCAAGAAGTACCCGAACATACCCTTCTCCACTCGAGAGGAACACCGAGGGTCCCGCCACAACTCAAACGGAGCCCCGTTTCACTCTCCTGCACTCAACATCAGGGTTCCTTTCCCTGCTTCTTCGGGGAAGGATTCCCGGCGTTCCCATCACATCTCAAGAGGAGGGNGCATGTGTTTCAGTCCTGTGGGAAACACTCGAGGGAAAGCCACAGACCCCTGTGTCAACTCAAGTGGAAGCCTGACCCTGTTGCTACAAATCAGGAGGAAAGCAGACTTGCACATCTCCACTACAGATGAGATATGACACCCTGTGTAGCCTCCAGAGGAACAACACGATCCACGTCAGCACTGGAAAGGAAACCTCAGGCTCCAGACGAGGACTTAGGGCTCGGCCTTGACTGCGCAGGAATCCCGAGAAGTCCCAAGCAACTTGCGTAGAGACTCGCCTTTCCTGAGGCCAAATGGGTGAGTCCCTGATGACCCCACCGTAACTCAAGAGGAACCTGTCACAACTGGAGAAAAACCAGGAGGTTCTCCCCTCCAGACGAGATGAGGCCCTTGACCACTCTGGCGTCTCGGTGAAGTCACCCCTTGACGCTTGAACCTCTAAGGTGTCATTCACATCCTTGCACCCACCCAAGAAGTATCCTGATATAGCCTTTTCCACTTGAGAGGAACACCGAGGCTCTCGGCACACTCAAGAGGAGCCCAGTTTCCCCCTCCTCTGCTCGAGATGACGGTTCCATTCCCTGCTTCGTTAGGGAAGGCTTCCCTGCATTCCCGTCACATCTCAAGAGGAGGTGCTCTCCACAGGAGAATCGAGCAGAACTCTAGGTGTCATGACACCGTTCTGAAAGACTCTGAGATTTCTCAGATCACTTCAGATGAACCTAGTTGCCCTTCACTGCCTCGAGTGTCACAGCGAGTATCAGCTCAGACCACGGTGGCACGTGTGACAGCCCTGTGGGAAATTCTTGATGGTAACACATAGACCCCTGTGTCAGCTCGACGGGAAGCCTGACCCTGATGCTAAAGCTCAGGAAGAAAGTGGCCGTGCACGTCTCCACTCAAGATGAGGCCTGACTCCCCTGTGGAATCTCCAGAGTAACCGCACATTCCATGTCAGCACTGGAGAGGAATCCTCAGGCTCCAGAGGAGGACTTAGGAGCCGGACCCAACTGCGCAGGAATCCCAAGAGGCCGCTCGTCACTTGCGTGGGGACTGGCCTTTGCTTAGGCCACAGGGACGGGTCCCAGATGTCCCTGTCGTAACTCAAGAGGAACCTCCCACAACTCGAGTAAAACCACGAGTTTCTCCCCTCCAGGCAAGATGAGGCACTTGTCCACTGCTGCATCTCGGGGGAAGTAATCCCCTCCCTCTTGAACCTCGAAGGGGTCCTTCACACGCTTGCAGCGACTCAAGAAGTACCCGAACATACCCTTCTCCACTCGAGAGGAACACCGAGGGTCCCGCCACAACTCAAACGGAGCCCCGTTTCACTCTCCTGCACTCAACATCAGGGTTCCTTTCCCTGCTTCTTCGGGGAAGGATTCCCGGCGTTCCCATCACATCTCAAGAGGAGGGGCTCTCCACAGGAAAGTCGAGAGGTCCTCCAGGGGTCGTGCCACCATTCCAAAAGAGCCCCAAATGTCTCAGACCACTCCAGAGGAATCTGATTTCCTGCACTGCCCCGAATGTCACACTGAGTATGGACTCACAGCACGGTGGCAGGTGTTTCATCCCTGTTGGAAAGCCCAGAGGGAAAGACAGACCCCTGTGTCAACTCGACGGGAAGCCTGACACTACTGCTAGAGCTCAGGAAGAAAGCAGACGTGCACGTCTCCACGCAAAACGAGGCCTGATTCCCCTGTGGAACCTCCAGAGGAACCCCACGATAAATGGCAGAACTGTGAGAAGAAAACTCAGGCTCCAGACAAGGACTTAGGAGCCGGACCAGACTTCACAGGAATCTCGAGAGGCCGCTCACAACTCGAGTGCAGCCTGACCTTTCCTGAGGCCACAGGGGCAGGTCCCTGAGGTCCCTGTCCTAACTCGAGAGGATCCTGTCAAAACTCGAGAAGAACCAGAAGGTAATCCCTTCCATGAGTGATGAGGCCCTTGTCCGCTGGGGAATCTCAGGGGAAGTCACCCCTTCCCACTTAACCTCGTAGGGGTCAGTCACATGGTTGCAGCGACTCAATAAGTACCCCAGAATACCTATCTCCACTCAAGGAACACCGAGGGTCCCGCCACAAATCAAGAGGAGCCCCGCTTCCCTCTCCTCCATTCGAGATGAGGGTTCCTTTCCATGCTTCGTCGGAGAAGGATTCCTGGCATTCCCTTCTAATCTCAAGAGGAGGTGCGCTCAACAGGAAAGTCGGGAGGAAGTACAGGGATCATGCCACCATTCCAAATATATCAGTACACTCCAGAGGAACTTGATTTCCCTGCACTGTGTCAAACGTCTCCCCCAGTATGGACTCACACAATGATGGCACTTGTTTCAGCCCTGTGGAAAAGCTTCGAAGGAAAGCCACAGACCCCTGTGTCAACTCGACAGGAAGCCTTACCCTGATGCCACAGTTCGGGAGGAAAACGGACATGCACGTCTCCACTCGAGACGAGGCCTGACTCCCCTGTGGAGTCTCCAGAGGAACCCCACGATGCATGTCAGCACTGGAGAGGAAAACTCAGGTTCCGGTCTCAGCTCAAGACGAGGACTAAGGAGCCGGACCGGACTGTGCAGGAATCATGAGAGGGCCCCGCAGCTAGCATGGAGACTGGCCTTTCCTGAGGCCACAGGGGCGGATCCCTGAGGTAACCATCGTATCTCTTGAAAAACCTGCCGTAACTCGAGAAAAACCAGGAGGTTATCCCTCCCAGGCGAGATGAGGCCCTTTTCTGCTGCAGAGTCTTGGGGGAAGTCACCCCTTCCCTCTTCAACCTTGAATGGGTCCTTCACACCTTTGCAGCGACTCAACAAGTACTCCAACATACCCTTTCCCACTCGAGAGCAATACCGACAGTCCAACCACAACTCAAATGGAGTCCCGTTTCCCCCTCTACCACTCAAGATGAGGGTTCTTTTCCCTGCTTCATCAGGGAAGAATTCCAGGCGTTCCCTTCATATATGAACAGGACGAGCTGTTCACAGGAAAGTTGAGAGGAACTCCAGGGGTCATGCCACCATTCCAAAAGAACTCCAAATATCTTAGTCCACTCCAGTGGAACCTGATTTCCTGGCACCGCTTCGACTGTCACCCCGAGTATGGAATCACACTGCGGTGGCATATGTTTCAGTCCTGTGGGAAACCCTCGAGGGAAAGCCACAGACCCCTTTGTCAACTCGACGGGAAGCCTGACCCTGCTGCCACAGCTCGGGAGGAAAGCAGACATGCACGTCTCCATTGGAGACGAGGCCTGACACCCTGTGTAGCCTAAAGAGGAAGAACACGCTCAACGTCAGCACTGGGGAGGAAGCCTCAGGCTCCAGACGAGGACTTCTGAGCCGTCCTTGACTGCGCAGGAATCCTGAGAGGCCCCTCGCAACTCGCAGGGAGACGGGTCTTTCCTTGACCACAGGTGAAGGTCCCTGAGAACCCCTTTGTAACTCAAGAGGAACCTGTTGCAACTCAAGATAAACCAGGAGGTTCACCCCTCCAGGCGAGATGAGGCCTTTGGCCACTGCGGCTTCTTGGGGAAGTCGCCCCTTCCCTCTTGAACTTGGAAGAGGTCCTTCACACCCTTGCAGTGACTCAAGAAGTACCACAACATACACTTTTCCACTCAAGAGGAACACTGAGGGTCCTGCCACAACACAAGCGGAGCCCCGTTTCCCCCTCCTCAGTTCGAGATGAGGGTTTCTTTCCTTGTTTCATCGGGGAAGGATTCCTGGCATTCCTGTCTCATCTTAAGAGGAGGCACTCTCCATAGGTGAGTCGAGAGGAACTCCAGGGATCGTGCAACAATTTCAAAAGATTACCAGATGTCTCAGTCCACTCCAGATGAACGTGGCTGCCCTGCACCGCCTCGACTGTCACCGTGACTGTTGGCTCACAGCACGGTGGCACATGCGACAGCCCTGTGGAAAAGCTTAAAGGGAAAGCCACAGACCCCTGTGTCAATTAGACGGGAAGCCTCATCCTTCTGCTACAGCTCGGGAGGAAAGAGGACGAGCAGGTCACCACTAGAGACGAGGCCTGACTCCCCTGTGGAGCCTCCAGTGGAACCCCACGTTTCATGTCAGCACTGGAGAAGAAATCTCAGGCTCCACACAAGGATTTAGGAGATGGCCCGATTGCACAGGAATCCCGAGATGCCCCTCACAACTCCTGTGTAGACTAGCCATTCTTGCGGCCATAGGGGAGGGTCCCTGAGGGCCCCTAAGTAACTGGAGAGTAACTGCAGCAACTCGAGAAATACCATGGGGTTCTCCACTCCAGGCGAGATGAGCACCTTGTCCGCTGCAGTGTCTCGGGGGAAGTCACCCCCTCCCTCTTGAACCTCGAAGGGGTCCTTCACATCCTTCCAGTGACTCAAGAGAAAGTCTTCTTGAGACTTCCCTGACATACCCTTCTCCATTCGAGAGGAACACTGAGGGTCCCACCACAACTCAAGAGGAGCCCCGTTTCCCAATTCTCTGCTATAGATGAAGGTTACTTTCACTTCTTCGTCGGGGAAGGATTCCCGGCATTCCTGTCGCATCTCAAGAGGAGGCTCTCTCCAAAGGAAAGTTGAGATGCACTCCAGGGTTCGTGCCACCATTTCAAAAGACCCTCAAATGTCTCAGTCCATTTCAGAGTAACCTCATTTCCCTGCACTTCCCCAAATGTCACTCTGAGTATGGACTCACACAACGGTGGCCCGTGTTTCAGCCCTGTCGGAAAGCCTCAAGGGAAAGCCACAGACCCCTGTGTCAACTCAGCGAGAAGCCTCACCCTGCTCCTACAGCTCGGGAGCAAAGCGGACTTGCATGTCTCCATGCTAAACGAGGCCTGATTCCACTGTGGAGTCTCCAGAGGAAAACAACGATCCATGGCCGCAGTGCAGAAGAAACCTCTTGCTCCAGACGAGGACTTAGGAGCCGGCCTGCACTGTGCAGGAATCCTGAGAGGCCCCTCGCAACTCGCGTGGAGACTAGCCTTTCCTGAGTCCACAGGGGCGGGTTCCTGAGGTACTTGTCTTATCTAGCGAGGAACCTGCCACAACACGAGAAAAACCAGGAGATTCTGCCCTCCAGGTGAGAGGAGGCCCTTGTTCACTGCAACGTCTCAGGGGAAGTCACCCTTTCCCTCTTGAGCCTCAAAGGATCCCTTCACACCTTTCTTGGGACTCAAGAAGTACCCCCAATATACCTATTCCCACTCGAGAGGAATATTGAGGGTCCCGCCACAACTCAAGAGGAGCCATGTTTCCCCCTCTTCCACTTGAGATGAGGGTTCCTTTCCCTGCTTCGTCTGGAAAGGATTCCCGGCATTCCCGTCGCATCTCAAGAGGAGCTATCAAGAGAAAAGATGAGAGGAATTCCAGGGGTCATGCCACCATTCCAAAAGACCTCCAAATATCTCAGTCCACTCCAGTGGAACCTGATTTCCCTGCACCGCCTCATTTGTCACCCCGAGAATGGACTCACACTGTGTTGGCACGTGTTTCAACCCTGTGGTAAAGACTTGAGGGAAAGCCACAGACCCCTGTGTCAACTCGATGATAAGCCTGACCCTGCTGCCACAGCTCTAGAGTAAACCAGACGTGCACATCTCCACTCGAGACAAGGCCTGACACCCTGTGTAGCCTAAAGAGGAACAACATGATCCATCTCAGTACATGAAATGAAACCTTCAGGCTCCAGACGAGGACTTACAAGCCGGTCTTGACTGCGCAAGAATCACCAGAGGCCCCTCGTAATTTGCGTGGAGACTGGCCTTTTCTGAGGCCACAGTGGCAGGTTCCTGAGTTCCCCGTCGTAACTCGAGAGGAACCTGCCGCAACTCGAGAAAAACCAGGAGGTTCTCCCCTCAAGGCGAGACGAGGCCCTTGACCACTGTGGAGTCTCTGTGAAGTCACCCCTTGACTCTTGAACCTCGAAGGGGTCCTTCACATCCTGCAGCGACTCAAGAAGTACCCCAACATAACCTACTCCACTAGAGAACACCAATGGTCCCGCCACAACTCAAGAGGAGACCCGTTTCCCTCTCCTCCGCTCGAGATGAGGGTTCCATTCCCTGCTTCAGTGGGGAAGGATTCCCTGCGTTCCTGTCACATATCAAGAGGAGGCGCTCTCCACAGGAGAGTTGAGCAGAATTCCAGGTGTCATGCCACCATTCTGAAAGACCTCGAGATTTCTCAGTCCAATTCAGATGAAACTAGTTGTCCTGCACTGCCTCGAGTGTCACCCCGAGTATGGACTCACACAATGGTGGCCCATGTTTCAGCCCTGTCAGAAAGCCTCGAGAGAAAGCCACAGACCCCTGTGTCAACTCAGTGGGAAACCTCACCCTGCTGCTAAATAATGGGAGGAAATGGGCCATTCACGTCTCTACTCGAGACGAGACTTGACTCCACTATAGGGCCTCCAGAGGAGCCCCACGATCCATGAAAGCACTGGAGAAGAAAACTCAGGTTCTGACCTTGGCTCCAGACGAGGACTTAGGAGCAGGCCCTGACTCCGCAGGAATCCCAAGAGGTCCTTCGAAACTCAAGTGGAGACTGGCTTTTCCTGAGGCCACAGGGGCGGTTCCCTGAGGTACCCATCGTATCTCGTGAGGAACCGGCTGCAACTCGAGAAAAACCAGGAGGTTCTCCCCCCGGCCAGGCGAGATGAGGCCCTTGTCCGCTGCAGCATCTTGGAGGAAGGCACCCCTTCCCTCTTGAACCTCGAAGGGGTCCTTCACACCATTGCAGCGACTCAAGAAGTACCCCAACATACCCTTTCCCACTCGAGAGGAACATCGAGGGTAGCACCACAACTCAAGAGGAGCCCCGTTTCCCCCTCTTCTGCTCGAGATGAGGGTACCTTTCCTTGCTTCATCGGGAAAGAATTCCTGGCATTCCCAATCAATCTCAAGAGGAGACACTCTCAACAGGAAAGACGAGAGGGACACCAGGTGTCATGCCACCATTCCAAAAGACGGCCAAATGTCTCAATCCACTCAGGAGAACCCTGATTTCTTTACACTGTCTCGACTGTCACCCCAAGCAGGAAACACACCAGGGTGGCACGTGTTTCAGCCCTGGGGGAAAGCCTGGAGGTAAAGCCACAGACACATGTGTCAACTCGACAGGAAGCCTGACACTGCTCCTACAGCTCAGGAGGAAAGTGGAAGTGCACGTCTCCATTCAAGACGTGGCCTGACTCTCCTGTGGAACCTCCAGCACCATCGACGATCTATGTCAACAGTGGAGAGGAAACATCAGGTTCCGTCCTTGGATCCAGACGAGAATTTAGGAGCCATTCTGAACTGGGCAGGAATCCAAGGAGGCTCCTTGCAACTTGCGTGGAGACTGGCCTTTCCTGAGGCCACAGCGGCGAGTCAGTAAGGTCCCCGTCTTAACTCGAGAGGAACCTGCCACAACTCGAGAAGAACCAGGAGGTTCTCCCCTCCAGGCGAGTTGAGGCCCTTGTCCTCTGCAGTGTCTCAGGGGAAGTCACTTCTTCCCTCTTGAACGTCGAACGGGTCCTTCCCACCTTTAAAGCGACGCTCAAGAAGTACCTCGATATGCCATTCTCCACTCAAGAGGAACACCAAGGGTCCTGCCACAACTCAAGGGGAGACGCGTTTTCCTGTCCTCTGCTGGAGATTAGGGTTCCTTTCACTGCTTCGTTGGGGAAGGATTCCCAGCTTCCCGATGAATCTCAAGAGGAGGCGCTCTCAACAGGAAAGTTGAGAGAAACTCCAGGTGTTGAGCCACCATTCCAAAAGATGCCCAAGTGTCTCAGTCCACTCCAGAGGAATGTGATTTCCTTGCACTGCCTCGAATGTCAACCCGAGTATGGACTCACATTACGGAGACATGTGTTTCAACCCTTGCAAAAGTCTCAAGGGAAAACTGCAGACTCCTTTGTCAAAGCGACGGGAAGCCTGACTCTGCTGCTGCAACTCAGGAGGAAAGTGGTCATGCAAGTCTCCACTTGAGATGAGGCCTGACTCCCCTGTGGAGCCTCCAGAGGAACCCCACAATCCATGTCAGCACTGGAGAGGAAACCTCAGGTTCTGGCTTCGGGTCCAGACGAGGACTGAGGAAACAGCCCTGACTGTGCAGGAATGCTGCGAGGCCCCTCACAACACGTGTGGAGACTGGCCTTTTCTGAGGCCACATGGGCGGGTCATTAAGGACCCTGTCGTAATTCGAGAAGAACTTGCATCAACTTGAGAAAAACCAGGAGGTTTTCCCCTACGGGCTAGATGAGGCCCTTGTCCACTGCGGTGTCAAGGTGAAGTCGTCACCCCTTCCCTCTTGAACCTCGAAGGTTCCTTCACACACTTGCAGTGACTCAAGAAGTACCCCAACATACCGTTCCCCACTCGAGAGGAACCCTGAGGTTTCCGCCACAGCTTAAGAGAAGCCCCATTTCCCCCTCCTTTGCTCGAGATGAGAGTTGTTTTCCCTTCGTCTGGAAAGGATTCCCCTTGGTCCCGTCAAATCTCAAGAGGAGGCACTTCAACAGGAAAATCGAGAGGAAATCCAGGTGTTGTGCCACCATTCAAAAAGACTCCTAAAGTTCTCTGTCCACTCCAAAGTAACCTGATTTCCCTGCACTGCCTCGACTGTCACCCTGAGTATGGACTCACACCATGGTGGCACGTGTTTCAGCTCTGTGGGAAAGCCTCTAGAGAAAACCAAATACCCTTGTGTCAACTGAACGGGAAGCCTGACCCTCCTGCTACAGCTCTGGAGGAAAGCGGACGTGCACGTGTCCACTCGAAATGAGGACTGACTCCCTGTTGAAGCCTCCAGAGGAACCCCAAGATCCATGTCAGCACTGGAGAGGAAACCTAAGTCTCCAGACGAGGACTTCGGAGCCGGCCCAGACTGTGCCAGAAGCCATAGAGGCCCTTCACAACTCGCGTGGAGACTGGCCTTTCCTGAGGCCACAGGGGCAGGTCCCTGTGGTCCCCATCGTAACTCGAGAGGAAACTTCCGCAATTCGAGAAAAACAAGGAGGTTTTCCCCTCCAGGTGAGATGAGGCCCTTACTCACTGCCGCATCTCAGGGGAAATCACCCTTTCCATCTTGAATCTCAAAGGGTACTTCACACCCTTGCTGCGACTCAAGAAGCTACCCGACCGACCCGTCTCCACGTGAGAGGAACACCAAGGATCTCACCAAACTCAAGAGCAGACCCATTTTCCCCTCCTCTACTCGAGATGGAGTTTCCTTTCCCCCTTCACCGGGAAAGGATTCCCGGCATTCCCATTCCATCTCAAGAGGAGGCACTCTCCACAGGAGAGTCGATAGGAGCTCCAGGGGTCGAGCCACCATTCTGAAAGGCCACCAAATGTCATTGTCCACTCTGGAGGAATCTGGTGACACTGCACCGCCTTGTCTGTCACTCTGAGAATCGGTTCACACAATGGTGGCACGTGTTTCAGCCTTGTGGGAAAGCCTCGAGGGAAAGTCACAGACCCTCTGTGTCAACTCGACGGCAAGACTTACCCTGATTCTACAGCTCAGAAGGAATGCGGACGTGCACGTCTCCACTCGAGACGAGGCCTGACTCCCCTATGGAGCCTCCAGAGGCACCCCACGATCCACGTTGTCAATGGAGAGTAAACCTCAGGCTCCAGATGAGGACTTATGAGCCGGCCCCGAATGGGCAGGAATCCCCAGAGGCCCCTCACAACTCGCAGGCAGGCTGGCCTTCCCTGAGGCTACAGGGGCAGACCCCTGAGGTCCCCGTCGTAACTCGAGAGGAACCTGTCACAACTCGAGAAAAGCCAGGAGGTTCCTCCCTCCAGGCGAGATGAGGCCCTTGTCCCCACTGGCCTCTCTTGGGAAGTCACTCCTTCCCTCTTGAACCTCGAAGGGGTCCTTCACACCTTTACAGCAATACTCAAGAAGTACCCAGACATGTCCTTCTCCACTCGAGAGGAACACCGAGACTCCCGCCCCAACTCAAGGAGAAGCCCATTTCCCCCTCCCCTGCTCGAGATGAGGGTTCCTTT
The DNA here is from genome assembly GCA_006410875.1 of Neotragus pygmaeus. Classification (NCBI taxonomy): domain Eukaryota; kingdom Metazoa; phylum Chordata; class Mammalia; order Artiodactyla; family Bovidae; genus Neotragus; species Neotragus pygmaeus. The sequence continues at coordinate 23,428 of SJYV01002378.1, read as the reverse complement.
CCCTGCTTCGTTGGGGAAGGATTCCCTGCATTCCCATCGCATCTCAAGAGGAGGCATTCTCCACAGGAGATTCGAGAGGAAATCCAGGGGTCATGCCACCTTTCTGAAAGACCCCTAGACATCTCCGTCCATTCCAGAGGAACCTGTTACCCCTGCGCCGCTTCGATGCTCACCCTGAGGATCGGCTCATACCACGGTGGCACGTGTGATAGCCCTGTGGAAAAGCCTCGAGGTAAAGCCACAGACCGCTGTGTCAACTCGACGGCAAGCCTGACACTGCTGCTACAGCTCGGGAGGAAAGCGGACATGCATGTCTCCACTTGAGATGAGGCCTGACTCACCTGTGGAGCCTCAGGAGGAAACCCACGTTTAACGTCAGCACTGCAGAGGAAACCTCAGACTCCAGACGAGAAAATAGGAGTCGGACCCGACAGATCAGGAATCCCCATATGCGCCTCGCAAATCGCATGGAGATGGGCCTTTCCTGAGGCCACGGGGCTGGTCCCTGAGGTCCCCATCGTAACTTGAGAGGAACCTGCTGCAACTCGAGAAAAACCAAGAGTTCTCCCCTCCAGGCGAGATGAGGCCCTTGTCCGCTGCGGTGTCTCAAGGGAAGTCACCACTTCCCTCTTGAACCTCGAAGGTGTCCTTCACCACCGTGCAGTGACTCAAGTACCGCATCATACCCTTCTCCACTTGAGAGGAACACCGACCGACCCGCCACAGCTCAAGAGGAGCCCCGTTTCCCCCTCCTTCCCTGGAGATGAGGGTTTATTTCCCTGCTTCGTTGAGGAAGGATACCCAGAGTTTCCGTCACATCTCAGGAGGAGGCGCTCTCCACAGGAAAGTCGAGAGGAACTCCAGGGATCATGCCACCATTCCAAAAGATGCTGAAACATCTCAGTCCACCTCAGAGGAACCTGATTTCCCTGCAGTTCCTCGACTGTCACCCCGAGTATGGACTCACACCACGGTGCCACGTGTTTCAGCCTTGTGGGAAAGACTCGAGTGAAAGGAACAGACCCCTGTGTCAACTCAATGGGAATCCTGACCTTGCTGCTACAACTCAGGAGGAAAGTGGACGTGCACATATCCACTCGAGACGAGGCCTGACTCCCCTGTGGAGCCTCCAGAGGAACTCCGTGATCCATGTCAGCACTGGAGAGGAAACCTCAGGTTCCGACCTTGGCTCCAGATGAGGACTTAGGAGCCGGCCCCGACTGCACAGGAACCCCGACAGGCCCCTCGCAACTCACTTGGAGACTGTCCTTTCCTGAGGCCACAGGGGTAGGTCCCTGAGGTTCCCATCATAACTCGAGAGAAACCTGCTGCAACTCAAGAAAACCCAGGAGGTTCTCCCCCTCCAGCCCAGATGAGGCCCTTGTCTGGTGCCACGTCTCCAGGAAGTCAACCCTTCCCTCTTTAACCTCCAAGGGGTCCTTCACACCATTTCAGCGACTCAAGAAGTACCCCAACATGCTCTTTTCCACTCAAGAGGAACACCGAGGATCTGACCACAAATCAAGCATAGCCCCATTTCCCCACCCACCACTCGAGATGAGGGTTCTTTCCCTGATTCGTCTGGAATGATTCCCGGCGTTCCCATCGCATCTCAAGAGGAGGCGCTCTCCAAATGAGTGTTGAGAGGAACTCCACGGGTCATGCCACCATTCTGAAAGATGCCCAGATGTCTCCATCCACTCCAGAAGAAACTGGTGGCCTTGCTCCGCCTCGACTGTCACACCGAGTATCGGCTAACAGTGAGAGCCCTGTGGTCAAGCCTCGAAAGAAAGCCAAATACTCCCTGTGTCAACTCGATGGGAAGCCTGACCCTGCTTCTACAGCTTGGAAGGAAAGCAGATGTGCGTATCTCCACTCAAGACGAGGCCTGACCCCCCTCTGGAACATCCAGAGTAACCCCATGATCCACGTCAGCACTGAAGAGGAAACCTCAGGCTCCAGATTAGAATCTAGGAGCTGGCCCTGACTGTCCAGGAATCCCCATAGGCCCCTAACAACTCGTGTGGAGACTGGCCTTTCCTGAGGCCACAGGGGCGGGTCACTGAGGTCCCGGTCGTAACTCGAGAGGAACCTGTGGCAACTCGAGAGAAACCAGGAGGTTCTTCCCGCCAGGTGAGTTAAGGCCCTTGTCTGCTGTGGCGTTTCGAGGGAAGTCACCCCTTCACTCTTGAAGCTCGAAGGGGTCATTTACACCCTTGCAGCGGAGCCTCGTTACCCCCTCCTCCACTTGAGATGAGGGTTCCTTTCCCTGCTTTGTTGGGGAAGGATTCCAGCATTCCCGTAGCATCTCAAGAGGAGGTGCTCTCCACAGGAGAGTCAAGAGGTACTCCAGGGGTCATGCCAACATTTTGAAAGACCCCTAGATGTCTCCATCCACTCCACAGGAACCTGGTGGCCCTGTGCCGCCTCAACTGTCACCCAGACTTTTGGCTCATACCATGGTGGCACATGTGACAGCCCTGTTGAAAAGCCAAAAGCCTTGAGCGAAATCCACAAACCCCTGTGTCAGTTCGATGGGAAACCTGACCCTGCTGCTACAGCTCGGGGAGAATGTGGACATACACGTCTCCACTCTGGACAGGGCCTGACTTTCCTGTGGAACCTCCAGAGGAACCTCATGCTCCATGTTAGCACTGGAGAGGAAACCTCAGGTTCCGGCCTTGGCTCCAGACAAGGACTTAGGAGCCGGCCCCGACTGTCAGGAATCCCGAGAGGCCCTTCGCAACTCGAGTGGAGCCTGATATTTCCTTAGGCCACTGGGGTGGGTCCCTGAGTTCCCGGTCATATCTCAAGAGGAACTTGACACACCTCGAGGAGAACCAGGAGGTTCTCTCCTTCAGGTGAGATGAGGCCCTTGTCTGCTGCGCTGTCTTGGGGAAATCACCACTTCCCTCTAGAATCTCGAAGGGGTCAATCACACCCTTGCAGCGATTCAAGAAGTACCCCTGCATACCGTCCTCCACTTGAGAGGAACACCGAGGGTCCCGCCACATCTCAAGAGGAGCCCCGTTTCCCCCTCATCCGCTCAAGATGAAGGTTCCTTTCCCTGTTTCATTGGGGAAGGAATCCCGGCATTCCCGTCTCATCTCAAGAGGATTCGCTTTCCACAGGAGAGTTGAGAGGAACACCAGGGGTCATGCCACCATTCCAAAAGACACACAAATGTTTCATTCCTCTCCAGAGGAACCTGATTTCCCTGCATTTCCTCAACTGTCACCCCGAGTATGGACTCATATCACAGTGGCACATGTCTCAGCCCTGTGGAAAAGCCTCATGGGAAAGCCACAAACCCCTGTGTCAACTCGATGGGAAGCCTGAACCTGATGGTACCGCTCGGGAGGAATGCGGACATGAATGTCTCCACTCGAGACGAGGAACACAAAGGGGTCCTTCACATCCTTGCAGCGACTCAAGAAATACCCCAACACAGACTCCTGTGTCAACTCGACGGGAAGCCTGAACCTGATGCTACAGCTCGGGCGGAGAGCGGACCTGCACGTCTCCACTTGTGACGAGGCCTGACTCACCTGTGGAGCCTCCAGAGGAACCACACGATCCATGTCAGCACTCGAGAGGAAACCTCAGGCTCCAGACGAGGACCTAGGATCCGGCCACGACTGCATAGGAATCTGGAGAGGCCCCTGGAAACTCATGTGGAGACTGGCATTTTCTGAGGCCACCGGGGTGGGTCACTGAGGACCCCGTCCTAACTCGAGAGAAACCTACTACAATTCGAGAAAAACCACGAGGTTCTCCCATCCAGGGGAGATGAGGCCCTTGTCCACTGAGGCGTCTCGAGAGAAGTCACCCCATCCCTCTTGAACCTCGAAGGGGTTCTTCACACCCTTGCAGCGACTCAAGAAGTACCCCAACATAACCTTCTCCACTTGAGAGGAACACCAAGGGTCCCGCCACAACTCTTGAGGATCCCCCTTTTCCCCTCCTCTGTTCGATATGACGGTTCCTTTCCCTGCTTTTTCGGGGAAGGATTCCTGGCATTCCCATCACATCTGAAGAGTAGACGCTCTTCACAGAAGAGTCAAGAAGAACTCCAGGGGTCGTGCCACTGTTCCAAAAGACCACTAGATGTCTCAGGCCACTCTAGATGAACCTGATAGCCCCGCACCGCCTCGAATGTCACCCCGAGTATCGACTCACACCACGGTGGAACCTGTTTCAGCCCTGTTGGAAAGCCTTGAGGGAAAGCTACAGACCCCTTTGTCAACTCGATGGGAAGCATGACTCTGCTGCTAAGGCTCGAGAGGAAAGCAGATGTGTACGTCTCCACTCGAGACGAGGCCTGACTCCCCTGTGGAGCCTGCAGATGAATCCCACGATCCACATCAGCACTGGAGATGAAAACTCAGGCTCCAGACCAGGACTTATGAGCCGGCCCGGACTGTGCAGGAATCGTGAGTGGCCACTAGCAACTTGCTTGGAGACTGGCCTTTCCTGAGTCCAAATGGCGGGTCCCTGAGGTCTCCATCATAATTCGAGAGGACCCTACCACAACTGGAGAAAAACCAGGAGGTTCTCCCCTCCAGGCGAGATGAGGCCCTTGTCTGCTGTGGCTACTCAGAGAAGTCATCCCATCCCTCTTGAAACTCAAAGGGGTTCTTCACACACTTGAGGCGACTCAAGAAGTACCCTGACATACCCTTCTCCACTCAAGAGGAACACCGAGGCTCCTGCCACAACTCAATAGAAGCCCCGTTTCCCCCTCCTCTGCTCGAGATGAGGGTTCCTTTCCCTGCTTCATTGGGGAAGGATTTCTGGCATTCCCGTCGCATCTCAAGAGGAGGCACTCTCCACAGGTGAGTCAAGAAGAACTCCAGGAGTCGTGCAACCATTTTGAAAGACACCCATATGCCTCAGTCCACTCCAGATGAACGTGGTTGCCCTGCACTGCCTCGAATGTCACCGCGAGTATCAGCTCACAGCACGGTGGCATGCGTGACATCCCTGTGGGAAAACTTTTGAGACCCCTGTGTAAATTCGACAGGAAGACTGACCTTTCTGCCACAGCTCAAGAGGAAAGGGGACGAGCAGGTCGCCACTAGAGACGAGGCCTGACTCCCCTTTGGAGCCTCCAGAGGAACCCCATGATGCATGTCAGTACTGGAGAAGAAATCTCAAGCTCGACACAAGGACTTAGGAGCCGGCCCAGACTGCGCAGGAATCCCGAGATGCCCCTCAAAACTTGCGTGTAGACTAGCCTTTCCTGAGGCCGTAGGGGCGGGTCTCTGAGGTCCCCAACCTAACTCGAGAGGAAACTGCCACAACTCGCGAGAAACCAGGAGGTTCTCCCCTCCAGGCGAGATGAGGACTTTGTCCGATGCAGCTTCACGGGCGAAGTCACCTCTTTCCTCTTGAACCTCGAAGGGTCCTTTACAACTTTGCAGAGATGCTCAAGAAGTACCCCGACATGCCCTTCACAACTCGTGAGGAACACCGAGGGTCCTGCCACAACTAAGCGGAGCCCCGTTTCCCCCTCCTCCACTCAAGATGAGGGTCCCTTTAGCAGCTCTGTGTGGGAAGGATTCCCGGTGTTTTGATCGCATCTCAGTGGGAGGCGTTCTCTACAGGAGAGTCGAGATGAATTCCAGTGGTTGTGCCACCGTTCTGAGAGACCCCCAGATGTCTCCATCCAATCCAGAGGAAACTGGTGGCCCTGGGCCGCCTCTACCGTCACTCCAAGGATCGACTCACACCACGGTGGCACGTGTGACAGCCCTGTGGGAAAGCCTCAAGGGAAAGCCACAGACGCCATGTGTCAACTCAAGGGGAAGCCTGACCCTTCTGCTACAGCTCAGGAGGTAAGCGGACGTTCACATCTCCACTTGAAATGAGGCCTGTCTCCCCTGTGGCGCCTCCAGAGGAACCCCACGATCCACGTCAGCACTAGAGAGGAAGCCTGAGGCTTCTGACAAGGACTTAGGAGCCAACCCCAACTGTGCAGAAATCCAGAGAGTCCCCTCCCAACTCGCGGGGAGACTGGCCTTTCCTGAGGCCAAAGGGACGGGTCCCTGAGGTCCTCGTGGTAACTCGAGAGGAACCTGCCGCAACTGGAGAAAAACCAGGAGGTTCTCCCCTCCAGGCGAGATGAGGCCCTTGTCTACTGTGGGTCTCGGGGGAAGTCACCTCTTCCCTTTTGAACCTCAAAGGCATCATTCACACCCTTGCAGCGACGCTCAAGAAGTACCCCAACATGCCTTTCTCCACTCGAGAGGAACACCGGGGGTCCCGCCACAACTCAAGGCAAGCCATTTATCCCCCTCCTCTGCTTGAGATGAGGATTAATTTCCCTGCTTCGTCTGGGAAGGATTCTCGGCGTTCCTGTCGCATCTCAAGAGGAGGCGCTCTCCGCAGGAGAGTCGAGAGGAACTGCAGGGATTGTGCCACCATTCCAAAAGAAGCCCAGATGTCTCCGTCCATTCCAGAGGAACCTGGTGGCCTTGTGCCATCTCGACTGTCACTCCGAGGATCGGCTCACACCACGGTGGCAATGTGACAGCCCTGTGGGAAAGCCTTGAGGGAAAGCCACAGACCNCAAAAGAAGCCCAGATGTCTCCGTCCATTCCAGAGGAACCTGGTGGCCTTGTGCCATCTCGACTGTCACTCCGAGGATCGGCTCACACCACGGTGGCAATGTGACAGCCCTGTGGGAAAGCCTTGAGGGAAAGCCACAGACCCCCTGTGTCTACTCGATGGCAAGTCTGACCCTGCTGCTACAGCTCGGGAGGAAAGTGGATGTGCACGTCTCCAATCGAGACGAGGCCTGAATCCCCTGTGGAGCCTCCAGAAGAACCCCAAGATCCACGTCAGCACTGGAGAGGAAACCTCAGTCTCCAGACGAGGACTTAGGAGTCAGCCCCGACTACCCAGGAATACCCAAGGGACCCTCACAACTCGCCTGGAAACTGGCATTTCCTGAGGCCACACTGGTGGGTCCCTGAGGTCCCCGTCCTAACTCGATAGGAAACTGCCACAACTCGAGAGAAACCAGGAGGTTCCCCCCTCCAGACGAGATGAGGCCCTTGTCTGCTGCGGCTTCACGGGCGAAGTCACCCCTTTCCTCTTGAACCTTGAAGTGTCCTTTACGCCCTTGCAGAGACGCTCAAGAAGTACCCTGACAGGCCCTTCACAACTCATGAGGAACACCGAGGGTCCTGTCACAACTCAAGTGGAGCCCCGTTTCCCCCTCCTCCGTTCGAGATGAGGTTTCCTTTAGCTGCTTCGTGTGGGAAGGATTCCTGGTGTTTTGATCACATCTCAACAGGAGGCATTCTCTACAGGAGAGTCTAGATGAACTCCAGGGGTAGTGCCAATGTTCCAAAAGACCCCCAGATGTCTCCATCCAATCCAGAGGATCCTGGTGGCCCTGCGCTGCCTTGACTGTCACCCCGAAGATCGGCTTCCACCACGGTAGCATGTGGGACACCCCTGTGGGAAAGTCTCGAGGGAAAGCCACAGATGCCATGTGTCAACTCAACGGGAAGCCTGACCCTGCTGCTAGAGCTCGGAAGGAAAACGGACATGCAAGTCTCCACTCAAGACGAGACCTGACTCTTCTATGGAGCTTTGAGAGGGATGCCACAATCCACGTCAGCACTGGAAAGGAAAGTTCAGGCTGCAGACGAGGACTTAAGAGCCAGCCCCGANGTCTCCACTCAAGACGAGACCTGACTCTTCTATGGAGCTTTGAGAGGGATGCCACAATCCACGTCAGCACTGGAAAGGAAAGTTCAGGCTGCAGACGAGGACTTAAGAGCCAGCCCCGACTGTCCAGACATCCCCAGAGGCCCTTCGCCACTCGAGTGGAGATTGGCCTTTCCTGAAGCCACAGGGGTGAGTCCCAGATGTCCCCATCGTAACTCAAGAGGAACCTGCTGCAACTCGAGATAAACCAGGAGGTTCTCCACCCCAGGCGAGATGAGGCCCTTGTCCTCTGCGGCATCCCGGGTGAAGCCACCCTTTCTCTCTTGAAACTCGAAGGTGTCCTTCACACCCTTGCAGCAACGCTCAAGAAGTACCCCCACATGCCCTTCTCCACTCGAGAGGAACACTGTTGTTCCCGCAATAACTCAAACAGAGCCCCATTTCCCCTCCTCCGCTGGAGATGAGGTTTCCTTTCCCTGCTTCATCAGGGAAACATTTCTGGTGTTCCCGTCACATCTCAAGAGGAGGTGCACTCCATAGGAGAGTCGAGAGGAACTCCATGGCTCGTGTCACCGTTCCAAAAGACCCTTAGAAGTCGCCATCCAATCCAGAGGAACCTGGAGGCCCTGCACCAACTCGACTGTCACCCTGAGGATTGGCTCACACCACGGTGGCACGTGTGACAGCCGTGTGGGAAAGCCTCGAGTGAAAGCCATAGACCCCCTGTGTCAATTCAACGACAAGCCTGTCCCGTCCCTGCTACTACAGCTCGGGAGGAAAGGGGACGTGCATGTCTCCACACGAGATGAGGTCTGACTCCCTTGTGAAGCCTCCAGAGGAACCCCTCGGTCCATGTAGGTACTGGAGAGGATACCTCAGCCTCCAGAGGAGGATTTAGGAGCTGGCCCTGACTACACAGGAATCCCCAGAGGCCCCTGGCAACTGGCTTGGAGACAGGCCTTTCCAGAGGCCACAAGGGCGGGTCCATAAGGTCCCCATCATAACTTGAGAGGAACCGGCCGCAACTCGAGAAAAACAAGGAGGTTCTCCAGTTCAGGCGAGATGAGGCTCTTGTCCTCTGAGACGTCTCTGGGAAAGTGACCCCTTCCCTCTAGAACCTCGAAGGGTTCCTTCACACCCTTGCAGCTACGCTCAAGAAGTACCCCGACATGCCCTTCTCCATGCGAGAGGAACACCGAGGTTCCCGCCACAACTCAAGCGAAGCCCCGTTTCCCCCTCCTCTGCTCGAAATGAGTGTTCCTTTCCCTGCTTCATCGAGGAAGGACTCCCTGCGTTCCCATTGCATCACAAGAGGAGGTGCTCTCAACAGGAGAGTCGAGAGGAACTCCAAGGGTCATACCTATGTTCCAAAAGACCCCAGATGTCTCCATCCACTCCCGTGGAACCTGGTGGCACTGTGTCACCTCGACAGTCACCCTGATGATTGGCTCAAAACATGGTGGCAATGTGACAGCCCTGTGTGAAAGACTCGATGGAAAGCCAGTGAGCCCCTGTGTCAACTAGGCAGAAAGCCTGACTCTACTGCTAAAATTTGGGAGGAAAGTGGTTGTGCACATCTCCATTCAAGACGAGGCCTGACTCCCCTCTGGAGACTCCAGGGGAACCCCACGATCCACGTCAGCACTGGAAAGGAAACTTCAGGCTCCAGTCGAGGACTTAGGAGCCAGCCCTGACTTCCCAGTCATCCCCAGAGGCCCCTCGCAACTCCCGTGGGGACTGGCCTTTCCTGAGGCCACAGCGGTGGGTCCCTGATGTCCCAGTCATAATTCGAGAGGTACCTGCTGCAACTCCAGAAGAACCAGGAGGTTCTCACCTCCAGGCGAGATGAGGCCCTTGTCCGCTTTGGTGTCTTGGAAAAAGTCACCCCTTGTCTCGAACCTCTAAGGTGTCCTTCACACCCTTGCAGCGACTCAAGAAGTACCCCCAATATACCCTTCTCCACTCAAGAGGAACAACGAGGGTCCCGCCACAACTCAAGAGGAGCCCCGTTTCTGCCTCCACTGCTCCAGATGAGGGTTCCTCTCCCTGCTTCATCGGGGAAGGATTCCTGGCATTCCCGTCGCATCTCAAGAGGAGCCGCAGTCAACAGGAAAGTCAAGAGTAACTACAGGGACTGTGCCACCATTCCAAAAGACAACCAAAATTTCAGTACACTCCAGAGGAACCTGACTTCCTTGCACTGTGTTGAATGTCTAAACGAGTATGGACTCACAACCGAGCGGTACATGTTTCAGCCCTGTGGGAAAGCCTCGAGGGAAAGCCACAAATCCCTGTTTCAACTCGATGGGAAGCCTGACCCTGATGTTACAGCTCGAGAAGAAAGCGGATGTGCACGTCTCCACTCGAGATGAGGCCTGACTCCACTGTGGAGCCTGCAGAGGAACCCCATGATCCCTGTAAGCACTGGAGAAGAAAACTGAGGTTCCTGCCTCGGCTCCAGATGAGGACTTAGTAGCCGGCCCCGACTGGGCAAGAATCCCTAGAGGCCCCTCGCAACTCGCGTGGAGACAGGCCTTTCCTGAGGCCACAGGGAGGGTCCTTGAGATATCCGTCATATCTCCCGAGGAACCGGCCACAACTGGAGAAAAACCAGGAGGTTCTCCCCTCCAGGCAAGATGAGCACCTTGTCCTCTGCGGCGTCTAGGGGGAAGTCACCCCCTTGCTCTTGAACCTCGAAGGGGTCCTTCAACCCTTGCAGTGATTCAAGATGTACCCCGATATACCCTTTTCCACTTGAGAGCAACACCAAGGGTCCCACCACAACTCACGAGGAGCACCGTTTCCCAATTCTTCGCTAGAGATGAGGTTTCCTTTCCCTTCTTCATTGGGGAAGGATTCCCGGCATTCCTGTCGTATCTCAAGAGGAAGTGCTCTCCACAGGAATGTCGAGAGGAACTCCAGGGGTCGTGCCACCATTCCAAAAGTCCCCCAAATGTCTCAGCCCATTCCAGAGAAACCTCATTTCCCTGAACTGCCCCCAAATATCACTGTGAGTACGGACTCACACCTCAGTGGCCCGTGTTTCAGCCCTGTAGGAAAGCCTCGAGGGAAAGTAACAGACCCCTGNCCATTCCAGAGAAACCTCATTTCCCTGAACTGCCCCCAAATATCACTGTGAGTACGGACTCACACCTCAGTGGCCCGTGTTTCAGCCCTGTAGGAAAGCCTCGAGGGAAAGTAACAGACCCCTGTGTCAACTCGACAGGAAGACTCACCCTGCTTCGACAGCGTGCGAGGAAAGCAGACATGCATGTCTCCATGAAAAACGAGGCCTGATTCCCGTGTGGAGCAGAAGAAACCTCAGGCTCCAGAGGAGGACTTAGGAGCTGGCTCCCACTGCACAGGAATCCTGAGAGACCCCTCGAAACTCACGTGGAGACTGGACTTTCCTGAGGCCACAGGGGTGGGTCCCTGAGGTCCCCGTTGCAACTCGAGAGGAAACTGCTGCAACTCAAGAAAAACCAGGAGATTCTCCCCTCCAGGCGAGATGAAGCCCTTGCCCATTGCAGCTTCTCAGGGTAAGTCACACTTCCCTCTTGAACCTCGAAGGGGTCCTTCACACCCTTGCAGCGACGCTCAAGAAGTACCATGATATGCCCTTCTCCACTCAAGAGGAACACTGAGAGTCCCGCCACAACTCAAGCGGAGGCCCATTTCCTCCTCCTCCACTCGAGATAAGGGTTCTTTCCATGCTTCCTCGGGGAAGGATTCCCGGTGTTCCAGTGACTTCTTAAGAAGAGATACTCTCCACAAGAGAGTTGAGAGGAACTGCAGGGGTCATGCCATCATTCCAAAGACACCCAGATGTCTTCGTCCACTCCAGTGGAACCTGGTGGCCCTGAGTCACCTCGACTGTCACCCCAAGGTTCCACCTACACCACAGTCGCACATGTGACAGCCCTGTGGGAAAGCCTCGAGGGAAAGCCACAGACCTCCTGTGTCAACTCGATGGCAAGCCTGAACCTGCTGCTACAGATCAGGAGGAAAGCAGACGTGCATTTCTCTACTCGAGTTGAGGCCTGACTCCACTGTTGGGCCTCCAGAGGAACCCCACGATCCACGTCAGCAATGAAGAGGAAACATCAAGCTCCAGACGAGGACTTAGGGGCCGGCCCCGATTGCTAAGCAATCCCCAAGGGCCCCTTTGAACTCGCCTGGAAACTGGCTTTTCCTGAGGCCACAGGGGTGGGTCCCTGAGGTCCCCATCACAACTCGAGAGGAAAACTGCTGCAACTCGAGAAAAACCAGGATGTTCTCCCCTCCAGGTGAGATGAAGCCCTTGCCCACTGCGTCTTCTTGGGGGAAGACACCCCTTCCCTCTTGAACCTCAAAGGGTCCTTCATACCCTTGCAGACATGCTCAAGAAGTACCCCGACATGCCCTTCACGACTCGTGAGGAACACCGAGGGTCCCACCACAACTCAAGGGGAGCCCCATTTCCCCCTCCTCTGCTCGAGATGAAGGTTCCTTTCCCTGCTTCATCGGGGAAGGATTCCTGGCATTTCTGATGCATCTCAATGGGAGGCGTTCTCTACAGGAGAGTTGTGAGGACCTCCAGCGGTCATGNCATTTCCCCCTCCTCTGCTCGAGATGAAGGTTCCTTTCCCTGCTTCATCGGGGAAGGATTCCTGGCATTTCTGATGCATCTCAATGGGAGGCGTTCTCTACAGGAGAGTTGTGAGGACCTCCAGCGGTCATGCCACCGTTCCAAAAGAAACCCAGATGTCTCAGTTCAATCCAGAGGAACTTGGTGGCCTCTTACCGCCTCGACTGTCACCCTGAGGATCGGCTCACACCACGGTGGCAATGTGACAGCCCTGTGAAAAAGCCTCGAGGGAAAACAACAGACCCCCTGAGTCTACTTGACAGCAAGCCTGTCCCTGCTGCTACAGCTCAGAAGGAAAGCAGACTTGAACGTCTTCACTCCAGACGAGGCCTGAATCCCCTGTGGAGCCTCCAGAGGAACCCCAAGATCCACGTCAGCACTGGAGAGGAAACCTCATGCTCCAGGCAAGGACTTAGGAGCCGGCCCAGACTGCACAGGAATCCCCAAGGGACCCTCACAACTCGCCTGAAAACTGGCATTTCCTGAGGCCACAGGGGCGGGTCCCTGAGGTACCAGTCATAACTCGAGAGGAACCTCGGGGCTAGGTGAGGCCCTTGTCCGCTATGGCTTCCTGGAGGAAGTCACCTGTTTCCTTTGAACCTCGAAGGGTCCTTTACACTCTTTCAAGACACTCAAGAAGTACCCCGACATGCTCTTCACGACTCGTGAGGAACCCTGAGGGTTCCGCACAACTCAAGTGGAGCCCCATTTCCCCCTCCTCCGCTCAAGATGAGGGTTCCTTTACCTGCTTCATGGGGGAAGGATTCCCGGCGTTTTGGTCGCATCTCAATGGGAGGCGTTCTCTACAGGAAAGTCGAGAGGAACTCCAGTGGTCGTGTCACCATTCTGAAAGACCCCCAGTTGTCTAGGTCCAATCCAGTGGAACATGGTGGCCCTGCGCTGCCTCGACCTTCACCCCGAGGATTGGTTCACACCACGGTGGCTCGTCGGACAGCCCTGTGGGAAAGCCTCAAGGGAAAGCCACAGACCAGTTGTGTCAACTCGATGGGAAGCCTGATCCTGCTGCTACAGCTCAGGAGGAAAACGGACTTGCAAGTCTCTACTCNGATTGGTTCACACCACGGTGGCTCGTCGGACAGCCCTGTGGGAAAGCCTCAAGGGAAAGCCACAGACCAGTTGTGTCAACTCGATGGGAAGCCTGATCCTGCTGCTACAGCTCAGGAGGAAAACGGACTTGCAAGTCTCTACTCGAGACGAGACCTGACTCTTCTGTGGAGGCTCCAGAGGGATGCCACAATCCACGTCAGCACTGGAAAGGAAACTTCAGGCTCCAGACCAGGACTTAGGAGCCAGCCCCGACTGCCCAGACATCCCCAGAGGCCCCTCGAAACTCGAGTGGAGACGAGCCTTTCCTGAGGCCACAGGGGTGGGTCCCTGATGTCCCCATCGCAACTCGAGAGGAATCTGCCACAACTCGAGATAAACCAGGGGCTTCTCCCCCCCGCCCCCAGGTGAGATGAGGCTCTTTTCTGCTGCGGAGTCCAGGGTGAAGTCACACCTTCCCTTTTGAAACTCGAAGGGATCCTTCACACCCTTGCAACAATGCTCAAGAAGTACCCCCACATGCCCATCTCCACTCGAGAGGAACACCGTTGTTCCCGCAATAACTCAAACAGAGCCCCATTTCCCCCTCCTCCATTCGAGATGTGGGTTCGTTTCACTGTTTCGTCGGTGAAGCATTTCCGGCGTTCCCATTCCATCTCAAGAGAGGGTGCAATCCATAGGAGAGTCGAGAGGAACTCAGGGCTTGTGTCACCATTCCAAATTATGCTCAGATGTCTCTGTCCAATCCAGAGGAACCTGGTGGCCCTGTGCGGACTCAACTGTCACCCAGAGGATCGGCTCACACCATGGTGGCACGTATGACAGCCCTGTGGGAAAGCCTCGAGCAAAAGCCACAGACCCCCGGTGTCAACTCGATGGGAAGCCTGACCCTGCTGATACAGTTCGGAAGGAATGCGGACATGCAAGTCTTCACTTGAGATAAGGCTTGACTCCCATGTGGAGCCTCCAGAGGAACCACACGATTCATGTCAGCACTGGAGAGGAAACCTCAGGCTCCAGACGAGGACTTATGAGCCAACCCAGACTGTGCTGGCATCCCCAGAGGCCCCTCCCAACTTCTGTGGAGACTGACCTTTCCTGAGGCCAAAGGGGCATGTCCCTGAGATCCCTGTCGTAAATCGAGAGGAACCTGCTGCAACTCGAGAAAAACCAGGAGGTTCTCCGGTCCAGGCGAGATGAGTCCCTTGTCCACTGTGGCGTCTCAGGCGAAGTCACCCCTTCCCTCTTGAACCTCAAAGGGGGTCCTTCACACCCTTGCAGTGATGCTCAAGATGTACCCCGACATGCCTTTCTCCACTCGAGAGGAACATCAAGGGTCCTCCCACAACTCAAGCAGAGCCCCGTTTCCCACTCCTCTGCTCGAGATGAGGGATCCTTTCCCTTCTTCATCGGGGAAGTATTCCCGGCATTCCCACCACATCTCAAGAGGAGGCACTCTCCGCAGGAGAGTCAGGTACAACTCCAGGGGTCGTGCCCCTTTGCAAAAGACCCCTAGAAGTCTCCGTCTACTCCAGATGAACCGGGTGGCCCTCCACCACCTCAACTGTCACGTAGAGGATCGGCTCACACCACGGTGGCACATGTGACAGCCCTGTGGGAAAGCCTCAAGCGAAAGCCACAGAACCTCTTGGTCAACTAGACGGGAAGCCTGACCATGCTGCTACAGCTCTGGAGGAAAGCGGACGTGCACGTCTCCATTCGAGAGGAGGCCTGACTCCCCTGTGNTCAAGCGAAAGCCACAGAACCTCTTGGTCAACTAGACGGGAAGCCTGACCATGCTGCTACAGCTCTGGAGGAAAGCGGACGTGCACGTCTCCATTCGAGAGGAGGCCTGACTCCCCTGTGGAGCCTCCAAAGGAACCCCAAGATTCACGTTAGTACTGGAGAGGAAACCTCAGGCTCCAGCCGAGCACTTAGGAGCCATCCCCGACTGCGCAGGCATCCCCAGAGGCGCCTCACAACTCGCCTGGAAACTGGTATTTCCTGAGAATAAAGGGGCGGGTCCCTGAGGTCCCCATCGTAACTCAAGAAGAACCTGCTGCAACTTGAGAGAAACCAGGAGGTTCTCCCCTCCAGGCGAGATGAGGCCCTAGTCCACTGTGGCATCTCGGGGGAAGTAACCCCTTCCCTCTTGAACCTCGAAGGGGTCATTCAAACCCTTGCAGGGATGGTCAAGAAGTACACTGACATGCCCTTCTCTGTTTGAGAGGAACACTGAAGATCCCCCCACAACTCAAGCGGAGCCCCATTTCCCCCTCCTCCGCTTGAGATGAGGGTTCCTTTCCCTGCTTTGTCGGGAAATATTCCCTTTGTTCCCGCCACAACTCAAGAGGAGGCGCTCTCCACAGGAGAGTTGAGAGGAACTCCAGGGGTCGTGCCACCATTTCAAAAGATGCCCAGATGTCTCTTGAATCCCCTATGGAGCCTCCAGAGGAACCCCAATTTCCACATCAGCACTGAAGATGAAACCTCAGGCTCCAGAAGAGGACATATGAACCGGCCCCAACTGAGCAGGAATCCCCAGAGGCCCCTCACAACTCGCGTGGATACTTGCCTTTCCTGAGGCTACAGGGGAGGATTTCTGAGGTCCCCCTCATAACTCGAGAGGAACCTGCACCAACTCGAGGAAAACTGGGAGGTTATCCCCTCCAGGCAAGATGAGGCCCTTGTCTGCTGTGGCGTCTTGGGGAAAGTCACACCTTCCCTCTTGAACTTGAAAGGGGTCCTTAATACCCTTGCAGCGACGCTCAAGAAGTACTCTAAAATGCCCTTCTCCACTAAAGAGGAACACCGAGGGTCCCGCCACAAACCAAGCGGAGCCCCGTTTCCCCCTTCTCTGCTCGAGATGAGGTTTTCTTTCCCTGCTTCATCAGAGATGGATCCCAGCATTCCCGTCGCATCTCAAGAGGAGGCTCTCTCCACAGAAGAGTCAAGAGGAACTCCAAGGGTCTTGCCTCAGTTCCAAAAGACACCTAGATGTCTCAGTCCATTCCAGAGGAATCTGGTGCCCCTGCGCTGCCTCGACTGTCACCCCTAGGATCTGCTCACACCACGGTGGCACTTGAGACATGCCTGTGGGAAAGCCACAGACCCCCTGTGTCTACTCATTGGCAAGCCTGAAACTGCTGCTACAGCTCAGGAGGAAAGCGGACGTGCACGTCTCCACTGGAGACGAGGCCTGACTTCCCTGTGGAGACTCTACAGGTACCCCACGATCCACATCAGCATTGGAGTGGAAACCTCAGCCTCCAGACGAGGACTTAGGAGCCGGCCCTGACTGCGTAGCAATCCCCAGAGGCCCCTCGCAACTCGTGTAGAGACTGGCCTTTTCTGATGCCGCAGGGGCATGTCCCTGAGGTTCCAGTCATCACTTGAGAGGAACCTGCCACAATTCAATAAAATTCAGGATGTTCTCCCTTCCAGGCGAGATGAGGCCCTTATCCACTGCGGCATCTAGGGGGAAGTCACCCATTTCCTATAGAACGTATAATGGGCCCTTCACACTCTTGCAGTGATGCTGAAGAAGTTCCCCGACATGCCCTTATCCACTCGAGAGGAACACATAGGGTCTCGCCAATACTCAGGCGGAGCCCCGTTTCCCTCTACTTTGCTTGAGATGTGGGTTCCTTTCCCTGCTTCATCGGGGAAGGATTCCCAGTGTTCCCGTAACATCTCAAGAGGAGGCACTCTCCACAGGAGAGTCGAGAGGAACTCCAGGGATTGTGACACCGTTCCCAAAGACATTCAGATGTCTTGGTCCACTCACGAGGAACCTGGTGGCCCTGCATCATCTCAGCTGTCACCCCAAGGATCGGCTCACACCACGGTGGCACGTGTGACAACCCTGTCGGAAAACTTCGAGGGAAAACCACAGACCCTCGTGTCAACTCGACGGGAAGACTTACCCTGGTTCTACAGCTCAGAAGGAATGCAGACGTGCACGTATCCACTCGATTTGAGGCCTGACTCCCTTGTGGAGCCTCCAGAGGAACCCCACGATCCACGTCAGCACTGGAGATGAAACCTCAGGCTCCAGGCAAGGACTTAGGAGCCGGCCCCAACTGCGCAGGAATCCCCAGAGGCCCCTCAAAACTCGCGTGGAGACTGGCCTTTCCTGAGGCCACAGGGGCGGGTTACTGATATCCCCATCGTAACTCGAGAGGAACCTGCCACAACTGGAGAAAAATCAGGAGGCTCTCCCCTCCAGTCGAGATGGGGCCCTTGTCCACTGTGATGTCTCCTGGGAAGACACCCCTTCCCTCTTGAACCTCGAAGGGGTCCTTAACANTATCCCCATCGTAACTCGAGAGGAACCTGCCACAACTGGAGAAAAATCAGGAGGCTCTCCCCTCCAGTCGAGATGGGGCCCTTGTCCACTGTGATGTCTCCTGGGAAGACACCCCTTCCCTCTTGAACCTCGAAGGGGTCCTTAACACCATTCCAGTGATGCTCAAGAAGTACCCCGACATCCCCTTCTCCACTTGAGAGGAATACCGAGGTTCCCACCACAACTCAAGTGAAGCCCCGTTTCCCCCTCCTCCACTCTAGATGAGTGTTCCGTTCCCTGCTTCGTTGCGGAAGGTTTTCCGGTGTTCCAGTCGCATCTCAAGAGGAGGCACTCCCCACAGGAGAGTTGAGAAGAACTTCATGGGACGTGCCACCATTCCCAAAAACCCCTAGATATCTCCATCCTCTCCAGAGGAAACTGGTGGCCCTCGCCGCTTTGACTGTCACCCCAAGGAATGGCTCACCCACTGGTGGCACGTGTGACAGCCCTGTGGGAAAGCCTCGAGGGAAAGCCACAGACCCCCTTTGTTAACTCAGTGNAAACTGGTGGCCCTCGCCGCTTTGACTGTCACCCCAAGGAATGGCTCACCCACTGGTGGCACGTGTGACAGCCCTGTGGGAAAGCCTCGAGGGAAAGCCACAGACCCCCTTTGTTAACTCAGTGGGAAGGCTGACCCTGCTGCTACAGCTCAGGAAGAAAGCGGACGTGCACGTCTCCCCTCAAAACGAGGCCTGACTCCCCTGTGGAGCCTCCAGAGGAACCCCACGATCCAAGTCATCAATGCAGAGGAAACCTCAGGCTCCAGACAAGTACTTAGGAGCCCACCACCACTGTGCAGTAATACCCAGAAGCCCTTGGGAACTCGACTGGAGACTGGCCTTTCCTCAGGCCACAGGACGGGTACCTGAGTTCCCCATCGTAACTCGAGAAGAACCTGCCACAATTGAAGAAAAACCATGAGGTTCTGCCCACCAGGCGAGATGAGGGCCTTGTCTGCTGCGGTATCTCGGGATAAGTCATCCCTTCCTTCTTGAACTTCGAAGGGGTCCTTCCCACCCTTGCAGCGATGCTCAAGAAGTACCCCGACATGCCCTTCTCCACTCAAGAGGAACACCGAGGTTCCAGCAACAACTCAAGTGAAACCCCGTTTCCCCATCCTCCGCTCAAGATGAGGGTTCTTTTCCCTGCTTCTTCGGGGAAGGATTCCCGGCATTCCTGTTGGATCTCAAGTGGAGGCGCTCTCCAAAGGAGTGTTGAGAGGAACTCCAGGCATCGTGCCACCATTCCAAAAGACACCCAGATGTCTCCATACACTCCAGAGGAACCTTGTGGCCCTGCACCACCTCGACTCTCACCCGGAATATCGGCTAACACCCACTGGTGGCACGTGTGACAGCCCTGTCAGAAAGCCTCAAGGGAAAGCCACAGACCCCCTGTGTCAATTCGACGGGAAGCTGACCATGCTGCTACAGCTCGGGAAGAAGGTGGACATACAAGTCTCCACTTGAGACGAGGCCTGAGTCCCCTGTGGAGCCTCGAGAGGAATCCCACGATGCATGTCAGCAATGGAGAAGAAACCTCAGGCTCCAGATGAGTACTTAGGAGCTGGCCCCAACTGCGCAGGAATCCCGAGAGGCCCTTTGCAACACTCGTGGAGACTGGCCTTTCCTGAGGCCATGGGAGGGGGGCCTTAGGTCCCCATCATAACTCGATAGGAACCTGCCGCAACTCGAGAAAAACCAAGAGGTTCTCCCTTCCAGGCGAGATGAGGCCCTGGTCCACTGCGGTGTCTCGGGGAAGTCATCAGTTCCCTCTTGAACCTCCAAGGGGTCCTTCACTGCCTTGCAGTGACTCAAGAAGTACCCCAACATACCCTTCTCCACTTGAGAGGAACACCTTGGGTCCCACCNTCCACTGCGGTGTCTCGGGGAAGTCATCAGTTCCCTCTTGAACCTCCAAGGGGTCCTTCACTGCCTTGCAGTGACTCAAGAAGTACCCCAACATACCCTTCTCCACTTGAGAGGAACACCTTGGGTCCCACCACAATCCAAGCCTAGGCCCTTTTCACCCTCCTCCGCTCGAGAAGAGGGTTCCTTTCCCTCCTTCTTTGGGGATGGATTCCCGGCATTATTGTCTCATCTCAAGAGGAGGTGCTCTCCACAGGAGTGTCGAGAGGAACTCCAGAAATCGTGCCATCACTCCAAAAGACCCCCAGATGTCTCAGTCCATTCCAGAAGAACCTTATTTCCCTGCACTGCCCCGAATGTCACCGTGAGTATGAACTCACACCACTCTGGCACGTGTTTCAACCCTATTGGAAAGCCTCGAGGGAAAGCCACAGACCCCTTTGTCAACTCGATGGGAAGCCTCACCCTGCTGCTACAACTCGGGAGGAAAGCGGACGTGCAAGTCTCCACACAAAACGAGGCCTGATTCAGCTGTGGAGCCTCCAGAGGAAATCCATGATCCATGGCAGCACTGGAGAAGAAACCTCAGGCTCCNCGATGGGAAGCCTCACCCTGCTGCTACAACTCGGGAGGAAAGCGGACGTGCAAGTCTCCACACAAAACGAGGCCTGATTCAGCTGTGGAGCCTCCAGAGGAAATCCATGATCCATGGCAGCACTGGAGAAGAAACCTCAGGCTCCAGACGAGGACTTAGGAGCCGGCCATGACTGCATGGGAATCCCCAGAGGCCCCTCGCATCTTGAGGGGAACCTTGCCTTTCCTGAGGCTACAGAGGCGGGTCCCTGAATTCCTCATCATAACTCGAAGGGAACCTGCTACAATTCGAGAAGAACCAGGAGGTTCTCCCCTCCAGGTGAGATGAGGCCCTTGTTTGCTGCGGCGTTTCAGGGGAAGTCACCCCTTTCCCTCTCTTAAACCTTGAAAGGGTCTTTCAATCCCTTGCAGGGACTCAAGAAGCACCCCGACATACACTTCTCCACTTGAGAGAAACACTGAGCGTCCCACCACAACTCAAGAGGAGGCCCGTTTCCCCCTCCTCTTCTCGAGGTGAGGGTTCTTTTCCCTGCTGCATCGGGGAAGGATTCCCCATGTTCCCGTCCCATCTCAAGAGGAGGCGCTCTCCACAGGAGAGTCAAGAGGAACTCCAGCAGTCGTGCCACAGTTCCCAAAGACCCCAAGATGTCTCCGTCCACTCCAGATGAACCTGGTTTACCCTGCACTGCCTCAACTGTCACCCCGAGTATGGGCTCACGCCACGGTGGCACGTGTGTCAGCCCTGTGGGAAAGCCTTTAGGGAAAGCCCAGACCCCTGTGTCAACTCGATGGGAAGACTGACTCTGCTGCTACAGCTCAGGAGAAAAGCAGACGTGCACATCTCCACTCAAGACGAGGCCTGACACCCCTGTGGAGCCCCCAGAGGAACCTCACGATGCATGTCAGCAGTGGAGAGGAAATCTCAGGCTCCACTCGGGGACTTAGGAGCCAGCCTCGACTGCGCAGGAATCCCCAGATACCTCTCCCAACTCGCGTGCAGACTAGCCTTTCCTGAGGGCATAGGGGCGTGTCCCTGAGGACCTGTCGTAACTCAAGAACCTGCTGCAACTCCAGAAAAACCAGGAGGTTCTCCCCTCCAGGCGAGATGAGCTCCTTGTCTGCTTCGGCATCTCTGAGAAAGTCACCGCTTCCCTCTTGAACCTCGAAGGGGTCCTTCACACCCTTGCAGCAATGCTCAAGAAGTACTCTGAGATGCCCTTCTCCACTCGAGAGGAACACCGAGGGTCCAGCCACAACTCAAGAGGGGCCCCGATTCTCACTGCTCTGCTCAAGATGAGGGTTCATTTCCCTGCCTCGTTTGGGAAGGATTCGAGGTGTTCCCGTCTCAAGAGGAGGTGCTCTTCACAGGAGAGTCGAGAGGAACTCCAGGTGTTTTGCCACCATTCCAAAAGACCCCAGATGTCTCAGGCCACTACAGATGTACCTGGTTGCCCTGAACCACCTTGACTGTCGCCCCAAGTATTGGCTCATACCAGAGTGGCACGTGTTTCAGCTCCATGGGAAAGCCTCGGAGGGAAAGCCACACACCCCTGTGTCAAGTCGATGGGAAGCCTGACCCTGCTGCTATAGATCGGGAAAGCGGACGTGCACGTCTCCACTCGAAACGAGGCCTGACTCCCCCGTGGAGCCTTCGGAGGAACCCCACGATGCATGTCAGCAATGGAGAGGAAACCTCAGGCTCCAGATGAGTACATAGGAGCCGGCCCAGTCTGCAGAGCAATCCCGAGAGGCCCCTCCCAAAATAGGGTGGAGATTGGCCTTTCCTGATTCCACTGGGCTGGGACCCTGAGGTCCCAGTTGTAACTTGAGAGGAATTCCCGCAACTCGAGAATAATCAGGAGGTTCTCTCCTCCAGGCGAGATGAGGCCCTTGTCTGCTGTGGCGTCAGTTGGGAAATCACACCTTCCCTCTAAATCTCAAAAGGGTCCTTCACACCCTTGCAGCAACTCAAAAAGTTCCCCGACAAACCCATCACCACTCGATAGGAACAGCGAGGGTCCAGCCAAACTCTAAAGGAGCCCCGTTTTCCCCTCCTCCACTCGAGATGAGGGTTCCTTTACCTGTTGCATAGGGAAAGGATCCCCGGTGTTCCCGTCACATCTCAAGAGGAGGCACTCTCAAAGGAAAGTCGAGAGGAACTGCAGGGTTTGTGCCACCATTTCAAAAGACCCAAAAAAGTCTCAGTCCACTCGAGAGGAACCTGTTTTCCCTGCTCTGCTTCGACTGGCACCCCGAGTATAGACACACCATGGTGGCACGTGTGACAACCCTTTGGGAAAGCCTCGAGGGAAAGGCACAGATCCCTGTGTCAACTCGACAGGAAGCCTGACACTGCTTCTACAGCTCAGGAGGAAAGCGGACGTGCATGTCTCCACTCAAAACGTGGCCTGACTCCCCTGTGCAGACTCCAGAGGAACTCCAAGATCCATGTCAGCAATGGAGAGGAAACCTCAGGTTCTGGCTTTGGATCCAGACCAGGACTTAGGACCTGGCACCGACTGGAAAGGAATCCTGAGAAGCCCCCCGCAACTTGCATGGAGACTGGCTTTTACTGACACCACACGTGACGGTCCCTGAGATCCCCGTTGAGAGTCGAGGGGTACCTGCCACAACTCGAGAAAAACTAGGAAGGTCTCCCCTCCAGGCGAGATGAGGCCCTTTTCTGCTGCGGCATCTCAAGGGAAATCACACCTTCCCTCTTGAACCTCGAAAGGGTCCTTCACACCCTCACAGCAACTCAAGAAATTCCCTGGCATACTCATCTTCACTGGAGAGGAACACCGAGGGTCCTGCCACAACACAAGAGGAGCCCCGTTTGCCCTTTATCCACTTGAGTTGAGGGTTCCTTTCCCTGCTGCTTAGGGAAAGGGTTACCGGCATTCCTGTCATATCTCAAGAGGAGGTGCGTTCCACAGGAAAGTCAAGAGGAACTCAAGGGATCATGCCACCATTCCAAAGGACCCCCAAATGTCTCAGTCCACTCCGGAGGAATCTTATTTCACTGCACTGCCTCTACTGTCACCCCGAGTATCGACTCACCCCATGGTGGCATATGTGAGAGCCCTGTGGGAAAACCTCTAGGGAAAGGCACAGAGCCCTGTATCAACTCGAAGGAAAGCTTGACACTGCTTCTACAGCTCTGGAGGAAACCGGACATGCATGTCTCCACTCGAGATGAGGCCTGACTCCCCTGTGGAGACTCCAGAGGAATCCCAAGATCCATGT
>SJYV01002377.1:0-12271 GCA_006410875.1 Neotragus pygmaeus | reverse complement strand
AACCACAGTGAAGAGCGACTGAGGCACACAGCATGGAACTGGCCGCAGGGCGACCCTGGCACACATCACTGACCTCGGGAGATGGCGACCACGGTACACTGACCGGATATCGGCGCAGGGCAACTGCGGCACACAGCCCGGACCTCAGCGCAAGGCTAACATGGGCCACAGCGTGTTCCTCGGCGCAGTTCGACATCGGCACACAGCCCAAACCTCAGTGAAGGGCAAACGCGGAACACAGCCCAGACCTCAGCATAAGGCTACCGTGGCACACAATCCAAAACTCAGTTCAAGGCTACCATGGCACACAGACCGGACCTCGGCACAGGGTGACCATGGCACACAAACCGAACCTCGGTGAAGGGAGACCGCAGCACACAGCCCGGAAATATGTGCAGGGCGACCAGGGTATAGAGCTCAGAACTCGTCGCTAGGCGACCATGGAACATAGCCCGGACCTCGGCACAGGGCGACCATGGCAAACAGGATGGTACTCATCTCCAGCCGACCGGGGAACACAGCCCGGACCTCAGCACAGGGAGACCGCAACACACAGGCCGAACCTCAGTGAAGGGCAACCGCAGCACACAGCCCAGAAATCTGTTTAGAGCGACAGTGGCATAGAGCTCGGAACTCATCGCTAACCAACCATGAACACAGCCCAGACCTAGGCACAGGGCGACCGCGGAACACAAGCCATACCACAGTGCATGGCAACCGCAGCACACAGCCCGGACCTCGGCGCATGGCGACAGTGGCACACAGCCCAAACTCAGTGAAGGGTGACTGTGGCACACAGCTCGGAAATCATCACCAGCCGACCGCGGAACACAGCCCGGATCTCGGCGCAGGGCGACCGTGGCACACAGCTCAAATATCGGCGCAGGGCTAACGCGGCACACAGCCCAAACCTCAATGAAGGGTGACCGCAGCACACAGCCCAGATATCTGCTCAGGGTGACCACAGCACAGAGCCCAGAACTCGTCGCTAGCCAACGGCGGAACACAGTCCGGACCTGGGCACAGGGTGACTACGGCACACAGGCTGGACCTTGTCGCAGAAGAACATGGCACACAGTCCGGACATCGGCAAAGGGTGACCGAGGCACTCAGTCCGAAACGCATTGAAGGGCGACCGTGTCAAACGGCCTGGAACTCGTCACTAGCTGACCACGGAACACAGCCCGGATATCGGCGTAGGGCGACCACGGCACACAGCCCGGACCTCGGCGCAGAGCGACCGTGGCACAGAGCCCGGAACACATCACAAGCCAAGCGTGGAATACAGCCTGGACCTCGGCACAGGGCAACCGAGGCAAACAGCCCAAATCACAGTGAAGAGGGACCGAGACACACAGCACGGACTTCAGCCAGGGCGACCCTGGTACACAGCACCGACATCGGGAGATGGCGACCGCGGTACACAGACCAGACATCGGCGCAGGGCAACTGCAGCACACAGGCCGGAACTTGCCACAAGGCTACTGCAGCACACAGCCCAGATCTCGGTGAAAGGCTAATATGGCACACAGCCCGAACCTCAGCGCAATTCATCCGTGGCACACAGCCCAAACCTCAGTGAAGGGTGAACTCGGCACACAGCCCGGAACTCGGTTCAAGGCTACCATGGCACAAAGACCAAACCTTGGCACAGGGAGACCGCGGCACACAGCCTGAACCTCAGTGAAGGGAGACCATGGCACACAACCCGGAAATCTGTGCAAGGTGACCGGGGTATAGAGCTTGGAACTCGTCGTTAGCTGACCGCGGAACACAGCCTGGACCTCGGCACATTGTGACCACGGCAAACAGGATGGAACTCGTCTCCATCCAACCATGGAACACAACCCGGACCTCAGCAAAGGCAGACCGCGGCACACAGGCCGGACCTCAGGGCAGGGTGAACGGGACACACTGCGTGGACCTTGGTGCAAGGCGACCGTGGCACACAGGCCGAACTTGAGTGAAGGGCGACCGCGGCACACAGCCCAGAAATTTGTGCAGGGCGACAGAGGCACAGAGGTCGGAACTCATCGCTAGCAAACTGAGAACACAACCCGAACCTCAGCAAGGGCAACCATGTGACACAGACAAGACCTTGGTGCAGGCTGACTGTGGCACACAGCCCAGAACTCGTCCCTAGCTGACCGCGGAACACAGCCTTGGACCTCGGCTCAGGGCGACAGCGGCACACAGGCTAGACCTCGGGACAGGGTGACCGAGTCACACAGCCCAAACCACAATGAAGAGCGACCGAGGCACACAGCACGGACCTGGCCGCAGGGCGACCCTGGCACACATCACCGACCTCAGAGATGGCAACAGCAGTACACTGACCGGGCATCGGCGCAGGGCGACTGAGGCACATTGCGCGGACCTCGGTGCATGGCTAACATGGTACACAGCATGAACCTTGGCACAGTCCGACCTCGGCACACAGCCTAAACATCAGTGAAGGGCAAAAGCAACACACAGCCCAGACCTCAGCACAAGGCTACCGCAGCACACATCCCGGAACTCGGTTCAAGGATACCGTGGCACACAGAACGGACCTCTGCACAGGGTGACCAAAGCACACACACTGAACCTCAGTGAAGGGAGACCGCAGCACACAGCCCGGAAATATGTGCCGGGCGACCGGGGTATAGAGCTCGGAACTCTTCGCTAGGCAACCATGGAACACAGCCCGGACCNACGGACCTCTGCACAGGGTGACCAAAGCACACACACTGAACCTCAGTGAAGGGAGACCGCAGCACACAGCCCGGAAATATGTGCCGGGCGACCGGGGTATAGAGCTCGGAACTCTTCGCTAGGCAACCACGGAACACAGCCCGGACCTCGGCGCAGGGCGACCACGCCAAACAGGAGGGAACTCATCTCCAGCCGACCGGGAAACATAGCCCGGACCTCGGCACAGGGAGACCGCTGCACACTGCCTGAACTTCAGTGAAAGGCAACTGCGGCAAACAGCCCAGAAATCTGTTTAAGGCAACAGTGGTATAGAGCTCGGAACTCATTCGTAACCAACTGCGAACACAGCCCGGACATTGGCACAGGGCGACCGCGGCACACAGGCCATACCATGGTGCAGGGCAATGGCAGCACACAGCCCAGACCTCGGCGCAGGGCAATGACAGCACATAGCCCAGTGAAGGGCGACTGTGGCACACAGCTCCGAAATCATTGCCAGCCGACCGCAGAACACAGCCTGGACTTGGGCGCAGGGCGACCGCGGCACACAGCTCAAACATCGGTGCAGGGCTACCGCGGCACACAGCCCAAACCTCAGTGAAGGGTGATCGCAGCACACAGCCAAGAAATCTGTGCAGGGTTACCACGGCACAGAGCCCGGAACTCGTGGCTAGCCACTGGCGGAACACAGCCTGGACCTCAGCGCAGGGTGACTACGGCACACAGGCCAGACCTTGTGGCAGAAGAACACGGCACACAGTCCGGACCTTGGCAAAGGGTGACCGAGGCACTCAACCCGAAACTCATTGAAGGGCGACTGCATCTAACAGCCCAGAACTCATTGCTAGCTGACCGCGGAACACAGCCCGAATCTCGAGGCAGGACGTCTGTGGCACACAGCCCGAACATTGGCACTGGGCAAGCGTGGCACACAGCCTGGACCTTGGCAGAGAGGGACCATGGCACAGAGCCCGGAACTCATCGCATGCCGATGGCGGAAAACAGCCTGGACCTCGGCGCAGGGCGCCCAAGGAAAACAGCCTGAACGACAGTGAAGAGGGACTGAGACACACAGCACGGACCTCGGCCCAGGGCGACCCTGGCACACAGCACCAAACTCGGGAGATGGTGACCGCTGTACACAGACCAGACATCGGTGCAGGGTGACTGCAGCACACAGTCCGGACTTCATCACAAGGCTACTGCGACACACATCCCGGATCTCGGCACAAGGCTACCATGGCACACAGCCCGAACCTCAGCACAATTCATCCATGGCACACAGCCCGAACCTCAGTGAAGAGCAACCAAGGCACACAGCATGGCCCTCAGCACAGGGCGACCCCAGCACACATCACGGACCTCAGGAGATGGCGACTGCAGCACAGAGCCCGGACACCAGTGCAGGGTGACTGTGAAACACAGCCCGGACCTCATAGCAAGGCTACCACAGCACACAGCCCGGACCTCGGCACAGGTTGCCCATGGCACAGAGCCCGAACTTCAGTGAAGGCTGACCGCCGACACAGCCCGGAAATCTGTGAAGGGCGACCGTGGCACAGAGCTCAAAACTCGTCGCTAGCCAAGCACGGAACACAGCACGGACCTCGGCACAGGGCGACCCCAGCACACAGGCCGGACCTCGGGGCAGGGCGACCACAGAACACAGCCCGAATCTCAAGGAAGGCAATCGCAAAACACATCCCGGAACTCGTCACTAGCAGACCGCCCAACACAGCCCGGACCTCGGTGCAGGATGACCACAGAACACAGCCCAGAAATCTGTACAGGGAGCCCGCGGCACAGAGCCCGTAACTTGTCACTAGCTGAACACGGAACACAG
The DNA here is from genome assembly GCA_006410875.1 of Neotragus pygmaeus. NCBI lineage: Eukaryota > Metazoa > Chordata > Mammalia > Artiodactyla > Bovidae > Neotragus > Neotragus pygmaeus. The sequence continues at coordinate 7,734 of SJYV01002377.1, read as the reverse complement.
CCTGGAACTCGGCACAGGGCGACCACGGAAAACAGGCCGGACCTCATTGCAGGGTGACCAGGGCACACTGCCTGGACATTGGCAAAGGGTGACCATGGCACATTGACGGAAACACAGTGAAGGCCGAACACGGCACACAGCCAGTAACTCGTTTCAAGTCAACTGTGGAACACAGCCAGGATTTTGGCACAGGCCGACCGCGGAATCCAGGCCAGACCGAGGCACAGGGCGACCGCGGCACACATCAAGGACATCGAGCAAGGCAACCGCTGCACACAGCCTGAACCTGAGTGAAGGGTGACCGCAGCACACAACCGGGACCTCGATGCAGGGCAACCCTGGCACACAGCACGGACATCAACCGAAGGCGACCACGGCACACAGCCCAGAACTTGGCGCAGGGCGACCGTGGCACACAGCTCGAACATCAGTGAAGGGCGACCGCGGAACACAGCATGGAACTCGTCACTAGCCGACTGCGGAACACAGCACGGACTTTGGTGCAGGGTGACCGCAGTACACAGGCTGGACTTCGATGCAGGGCGACCGCGGCACACATCCCAAACCTCAGTGAAGGGCAACCACGGCACACATCCCGGACTTTAAGACAAGGCGACCCTGGAACACAGCCCGGATGTCGGCAGATGTTCAATGCGACACACACCCAGAATCTCGTAGCAGTGTGACTGTGGCACACAGGTCGGACCGCGGCTCGGGGCGACCGTGGCACACAGCCCGGACCTTGGCGCAGGGCGACAGGGGCACATAGCCCGAACCTCACTGAAGGGCGACCATGGCACACAGCCCAGAAATCTGTGCAGGGCAACCGTGGCACAGTGCTCAGAACACATCTCTAGCCATCCCCAAACACAGCCCGGACCTCGGCCCTGAGAGACCGAGGCAAACAGGCCATACCACAGTGCAGGTTGACTGCGGCACACAACCCGGTACTCAGCGCAGGGCGACGGTGGCACACAGCCAGAAATTCAGTGTATGGCGGCTGTGGCACACAGCTCGGAAATCGTCACCAGCCAACCGTGGAACACAGTCCGGACATCGGCACAGGGAGACCACGGCAAACAGGATGGAACTCGTCTCCATCTGACCGCGGAACACAGCCCGGAACCTGGCACAGGCAGACCGCGGCACACAGGTTGGAACTGGGTGCAGGGCGACCATGGCACACCACGTGGACCTTGGTGCAAGACGACCGTGGCACACAGGCCGAACTTCAGCGAAGGGCGACCGCCGCACACAGCCCAGAAATCTGTGCAGGGCCACAGTGGCACAGAGCTTGCAATTCATCACTAGCAAACTGCAAACACAGCCTGGACCTTGGCAAGGTCAACCGTGTCACAGACCAGACCTTGGCAAAGGACGACTGCGGGACACAGCCTGGACCTCGGTGCAGGGTGACTGCAGCACACAGCCCAAACCTCAGTGAAGGGCGACTGTGGCACACAGCCCTGAACTCGTCCCTAGCTGACCACGGAACACAGCCCTGGACCTCGGCGCAGGGTGACTGAGGCACACAGCCCAAACCACAGTGAAGAGCAACCGAGTCACACAGCACGGACCTGGCCGCAGGGCGACCCTGGCACACACACCAACCTTGGGAGATGGCGACAGCGGTACACTGACCAGACATCGGTGCAGGGCGACTGCGGCACACAGCGCGGACCTCGGCACAAGGCTAACATGGCACACAGCGTGAACCTTGGCACAGTTCGACCTCGGCACACAGCCCAGACCTCAGCGCAGGGCGAGCGGGGCACACAGCCCGAACATCAGTGAAGGGCGACTGTGGCACACAGCTCGGAACTCGTCGCCAGTCGACCGCGGAACATGGCCCGGACATTGGCACAGGGCTACCATGGCACACAACTTGGACATCAGCGCAGGGCTACCGCGGCACAAACCCGAACCTAAGTGAAGGGCGACAACAGGACACAGCCCAGAAATCTGTGCAGGACGACAGTGGCACAGAGCCAGGAACTCATCTCTAGTCGACTGCAAAACACAGCCAGGATCTCGGCGCAGGGTGACTATGGAAAACAGGCCGGACCTCGTCACAGGGCAACCACGGCACACAGCCAGGACCTCAGCGAAGGGTGACCGAGGCAAACAGCCCGAAACTCAGTGAAGGGCAACCGCATCACACAGCCCGGAACTCGTGGCTAGCCAACCGCAGAACACAACCCGGACCATGGAGCAGGGAGACAGTGGCAATTAGGCCGTACTTCAGCGCAGGGTGACCGTGGCACATAGGCCAGACCTCGGTGCAGGGCGACTGCGGATCACAGGCCGTACATCAGCTCAGGGCGACCGTGGCATACAGCCCGGACCTCAGCGCAAGTGACTGTGGCACACAGCCCGGACTTCTTTAGAAGGCTACCGTGGCACACAGCCCGGACCTTGGCAAAGAGAAACCATGGCACAGAGACAGGAACAGGTCGCAAGACGAGGGTGGAACACAGGCAGGAGCTCAGCAGAGGGCGACCGCGGCACACAGCCCGGACCTGGGGAGATGGCGACCTCAGCACACAGCCCGGACTTCGGAACAGGGCGACTGTGGGACACAGCCCAGACCTCAGCACAGTGGGAACGTGGCACAGAGCCCAGAACTTATCGCAAGCCGAGGGCAGAACACAGCCTGGATTTGGTGCAGAGCGACAGCGGCACATAGCCTCAATCACAGTGAAGAGCAACTGAGGCACACAGCACGGACCTCGAGGCAGGCGACCCTGGCACACAGACCAAATCGGGACATAGTGACCATGGCACACAGACCGGACATCGGTGCAGGGCAACTGCAGCACAGCCCGACCTCGGCACAAGGGTACCACGGCACACAGCCCGGAACTCGGTTCAAGGCTGTCGAGGCACACAGACCGGACCTGGGAACAGGGCGAAGCTGCACACAGCCCAAACCTGATTGAAGGTTGACCGTGGTATACAGTCCAAAAATCTGTGCAGGGTCACCATGACACAGGGCTTGCAACTCGTCGCTAGTCAACTGCGGAACACAGTGCGGACATTGGCACTGGGCGACCACGGCACACAGGCCAGACCTCTGCACAGGGCGAGCACGGCACACAGCCCGAAAATATGTGCAGGGCGACCGGGTTACAGAGCTCAGAATTTGTTGCTAGCCAATCGTGGAACACAGCCCCGACCTCGGCGCAGGGCGACCATGACAAATAGGATGGAACTTGTCTCCAGCCGACGGCGGAACACATCGCAGACCTCGGCACATGGTGATCGTGGCACACAGGCCGAACCTCTGGGTGGGGCTGGCACGGCATACAGCCCAGAAATCTGTGCAGGTCGACTGGGGTACAGAACTCGGAACTTGTCGCTAGCCGACCACATAACATATCTCGGACCTCGGGACAGGGCGACCACAGCACACATCCCGGACCTGGGGAGATGGCGACGTGGCACACAGCCCAGACCTCGGTGCCAGGCTAATATGGCACACATCCCGAACCTCGGCGCATTGCGACCACGGCACACAGCCCAATCCTCAGTGAAGAGCGACCGCAGCACACAGCCCGGAACTCGGCACAAGTCTACCGCGGCGCACAGCCCGGAACTCGGTTCAAGGCTACTGAGGCACACAGGCCGGACCTCGGTAAAGGGCGACTGTGGCACACAGCGTGGACTTCAGCACAGGGGACCATGCACACAGCCAGGATCTCGGCGCAGGGTGACCGCAGCACACAGCCCAGACCTTGGCGAAGGGTGACCATGGCACACTGCCCCAAACAGTGAAGGGCGACCATGGCACACAGCCAGTAATCATCGCTAGCCGACCGCAGAACACAGCAAGGAACATGGCACAGGGCTACCACGGCACACAGCCCGAACCTCAGTGAAGGGTGACCGTGGCACACACCATGGAACTCGCCACTATCCGAACGCGGAACACAGCCCAGATTTCGGCGCAGAACGACTGTGGTACATAGCCTGGGCCTCTGGAAAAGGCTACCGCGACACACAGCCCAGACCTTGGCTAAAGGAACCGTGGCACAGAGCCAGGAACAGGTCGCAAGCTGAGGGCAGAGCACAGGTCGGACCTTGGAACAGGGCGACCGTGGCACACAGCCCGGACCTCGGAACAGGACGACAGTGGCACACAGCACGGACCTCTGCAGAAGCCTACCTCGGCACACAGCCCGGACCTTGGAACAGGGCAACCGTGGCACACAGCCCAGACCTCGACACAGAGGGAATGCGGCACAGAGCCTGGAATTCATTGCAAGCCGAGGGCAGAACGCAGCCTGGACCTCGGTGCAGGGCGACTGCATCACACATCCTGAAAAACAGTGAAGAGTGACAGAGGCACACAGCACAGACCTCATTGCAGGGCGACACTGGCACACAGCACCGACCTCGGGAGATGGCGACCGTGTCACACAGACTGGACATCGGCTCAGGGCAACTGCGGCACACAGCCCGGACCTCGGTGCAAGACTATGACAGCACACAGCCCGAACCTCGGTGCAAGGCTAACATGGCACACAGCCCGAAACATGGCGTAGCGTGACCGCGACACATAGCCCAGTCCTCAATGAAGGGCGACTGCAGCACACAGCCCAGTCCTCGGTGTCAGGCTAATATGTCACACAGCCCGAACCTCAGCACAGTGCGACCACGGCACACAGCCCGATCCTCAGTGAAGGGCGACGGCAGCACATGGCCTGGACTTCGGCACAAGGCTATCGCAGCACGCAGCCCGGAACTCGGTTCAAGGCTATCGAGGCACACAGGCCGGACCTTGGCGCAGGGCAACCATGGCACACAGCATGGACTTCAGCGCAGGGGACCATGGTACACAGCCGGGAACTCGGTGCAGGGTGACCGTGACACACAGCCCAGACCTTGGCAAAGGGCGACCTTGGCACACTTCCCGAAATAGTGACGGGCGACCACGGCACACAGCCAGTAACTTGTCGCAAGTCCAGAACTTGGCGCAGGGCGACTACAGCACACAGTCCGAACCTTACTGAAGGGCAACCACGGCACACAGCATGGAACTCACCACTAGCCAACCACGGAACACAGCCCGGACTTCGGCGCAGGGTGACCACGGCACATAGCCCGGAGCTCAGGGAATGGCGACCACGTAACACAGCCTGGAACTCATTGGTATCCGACCACGGAACACAGTCGGACCTCGGAGCAGGGTGAGCATGACACTCAGGCCGGAACTCAGCACAGGGCGACAGCGACACATAGGCTGGACCTTGGCGAAGGGTGACCATGGCACACATGCCGGACCTCGGCGCAGGGCGACTCTGGCACACAGGACGTACCTCAGCGCAGGGTGTCTGAAGAACACAGGCCGTACATTTGCTCAGGGCGACCGCGGCTCACAGCCCAGACCTCTGGAGAAGGCTACCGTGGCACACAGCCCAGACCTTGGCAAAGAGGAACCACAGCACATAGCCGGGAACAGATCACAAGCCGAGGGCAGAACACATGCCGGATCTGGGCACAGGGCGATCGCGGCACGCAGCCCGGACCTGGGGAGTTGGCAACCGCGGCACAAAGCCCGAACCTGAGTGAAGGGCAACCGTGGCAAACAGCATGGAACTCGTCTCTAGCCGACTGCTGAACACAGCCCAGACTTCGGCACAGGGTTACCGTGGTACACAGGCCGGACTTCGATGAAGGGCGACAGCGGCACACATCCCGATCCTCGATGAAGTGCAAGCGTGGCACACATCCCGGACCTTAAGACAAGGTGACACTGGAACACAGCACGGACATCGGCAGATGTTCACTGCGGCTCAAACCCAGAATCTCGTAGCAATGTGACCATGGCACACAGTTTGGACCTCGGCTCAGGGCGACTGAGGCACACAGCCCAGACCTCGGCGCAGGGTGACCACGGAATACAGGGCGAACCTCGGCGAAGGGCGACCAGGGCACACAGCCCAGACTTCGGCGTAAGGCGACCCTGACACACAGCATGGACCTCGGCAGATGGCAATTGCAACACACAGCCCGGACCTCGTCACAGAGCGACCGCATCACAGAGCCCGGAACTCTTAGCTAGCTGACCACGGAACACAGCCCGGACCTCGGTGCAGCACGACTGTGGCACACAGTTTGGACCTCGGTGAAGGGCGACCGTGTCACACAGCTCAGAAATCTGTGCAGGGCGATCGTGGCACAGAGCTTGGAACTCGTTGCTAGTCAACCGCGGAACACAGCCCGAACCTCACGGAAGGGCTACTGAGGCACACATTCCGCAACTTGTCGCCAGCCGACTGCGGAACACAGCCCGGACTTTGGCACAGGGCGACCGCAGAACACAGCTCAGTCTTCAGCGAAGGGCTACCGTGGCACACTGCCCAAACCTCAGTGAAGTGTGATTGCAGCACACAGCCCGGACCTCGACTAAAGGTGACCCTGGCACACAGCACGAACGTAGGCAGATGGAGATGCGTCACACACCCCGGACCTTGTCGCAGTGCCTCTGCAACATAGAGCCCAGAACTCATCACTAGCCAACCACGGAACACAGCCTGGACATCACTGCAGGGTGACTGCAGCATACAGCCCGGATCTCGGTACCAGGCGACTGTGGCACACAGCTCCAACATCAGTGCACAGCGACACTGGCACACAGCACGGAGCTCGGGGACGGACAAAGGTGGCAAACAGCCCCGACCTCGGCACAGGGCGACACTGGCACACAGCAGGGACCTCGGCTTATGGCGACCGCATCACACAGCCCAGACCTCGGCACAGAGCGACTGCAGCATAGAGCCTGGAACTCGTCGCTAGCCGACCGTGGAACACAGCCAGGACCTCAGCACTGGGCGACTGTGGCACACAGCTTTTACCTCGGCACAAGTCTACCGCGGCACACAGCCGGACCTCGTCACAGGGCGACCACGGCACACAGCCCGAACCTCATTGAAGGGAGACCACGGCACACAGCACGGAATCTTTTCAGGGAGACCGTGGCACAGAGCTCAGAACTCGTCACAAGCCAACCGCAGAACACAGCCGGGACATCGGCACAGGGTGACCGTGGCACACAGCCCGGACTTCGGTGAAGCAGACTGTGGAACACAGCCCAGAACAAGTCTCCAGCCAACCGTGGAGTACAACCCGGACGTCGGGGCCGGGCGACTGTGGCCCAAGCCCGGACATTGGCACCGGGCTACCACGGCACACAGCCCGAACCTCAGTGAAGGTTGACAGCAGCACAGAGCCCAGAAATCTGTGCAGGGCAACCGTGGCACAGAGCCAGAAACTCGTCGCTAGCCAATCGCGGAACACCGCCTGGACCTCGACATAGGGCGACCACGGCAAACAAGCCGGACCTCATCGCACGGCGACCACAGCACACAGCCCGGACCTCAGTATAGGGCAACCATGGCAAACAGGCCGGACCTTGTCGCAGGGCGACCTCGGCGAAGGGCGACCGTTGCACACAGCCCGCAACTCAGTGAATGGCGACCGCAACACACAGCCAGGAACTTGTCGCTAGCCAACAGCGGAACACAGCACGTACCTCGGCGCAGGGTGACCAGGGCATACAGGCCAGACCTCAGCTCAGGGCGACAGCAGCACACAGGCCGGACCTCGGTGTAGGGTGACCACAGAACACAGTCCGAAACTCAGTGAAGGGTGACTGCGGCACACAGCCCTGAACTCATCACCAGCCGACCGCGGAACACAGCCCGGATATCGGGAGATGGCGACCGCAGAACA
>SJYV01002376.1:0-10930 GCA_006410875.1 Neotragus pygmaeus | reverse complement strand
TTCCTCAATTGCAAAAAATGTTTATTCACTGTAGAGTTTTCTAATGCATGCATTCATTGATTTTCTATGAATATATATATATATATATATATATTTGATGTTAGTTCTAGAAGGTCTTGTAGGTCTTCATAGAACTGCCCAGCTTCAGCTTCTTCAGCATTAGTGGTTGAGGCATAGACTTGGATTACTGTGATGTCGAATAGTTTGCCTTGGAAACAAACAGAGATCGTCCTGTCATTTTTGAGACTGCACACAAGAACTTCATTTTCAGACTTTTTGTTGACTATGAGGGATACTCCATTTATTCTAAGGGATTCTTGCCCACAGTAGTAGATACAATGGTCATCTGAGTTAAATTCACACATTCCAGTCCATTTTAGTTCAGTGATTCCTAAAATGTTGATTTTCATTGTTTCCATCTCATATTTGACCACTTCCAGTTTACCTGGCTTCATGGGCCTAACATTCCAGGTCCCTATGCAAAATTGTTCTTTACAGCACCGGACTTTACTCCCATCACCAGCCACATCCACAGTTGGGCCTTTTTTTTTCTTTTTTTGGCTTTGGCTCCATCTCTTCGTTCTTTCTGGAGTCATTTCTCCACCCTTCTCCTGAAGCATACTGGGCACCTACTGACCTGGGGAGTGCATCTTTCAGTGTCGTATTTTTTGCCTTTTCATACTGTTCATGAGNTTTTTTTTCTTTTTTTGGCTTTGGCTCCATCTCTTCGTTCTTTCTGGAGTCATTTCTCCACCCTTCTCCTGAAGCATACTGGGCACCTACTGACCTGGGGAGTGCATCTTTCAGTGTCGTATTTTTTGCCTTTTCATACTGTTCATGAGGGTTCTCTAGGCAAGAATACTGAAGTGGTTTGCCATTCCCTTCTCCAGTGGACCACATTTTGTCAGACCTCTCCACCATGACCTGCCCGTCTTGGGTGGCCCTACGTGGCATGGCTCATGGTTTCGTTGAGTTAGACAAGGCTGTGGTTCATGTGATCAGCTTAGTTAGTTTTCTGTGATTGAGGTTTTCATTCTGTCTGCCCTCTAATGGAGAAGGATAGGGGCTTGTGGAAGCTTCCTGATGGGAGAGACTGACTGTGGGGGAATCTGGGTCTTGTTCTGATGAGTGGGGCCATGCTCAGTAAATCTTTAATCCAACTTTCTGTTGATGGGCAGGGCTGTGCTCCTTCCTTGTTGTTTGGCCTGAGGTCAAACTATGGTGGGGGTCATGGTGGTAATGGGGGCCTCCTTCCAAAGGACTTGGTCCTGCACTGCTGTTCAGTGACCCTGACCCTGCAGCAGGCCACTGTCGGCCCACGCCTTCACCAGGGACTCCTGGACACTCTCAGGCAAGTCTGGCTCAGTCTCTGGTGGGGTCACTGCTCCTTTCTCCTGGGTCCTGATAAGCACAAGGTTTTGTTTGTGCCCTCAAGTAATCTGTTTCCCTAGTCCTTGGGAAGTTCTATAATCAGATCCCACTGGCCTCCAAAGCCAAATTCCCTGAGCCAAGTTCTCAATCCCTTTGCCAGATCCCCAGACTGGGAAAACTGTTGTGGGTTTTAGAACTTTCTTAGCAGTGCAGGAATTTATTTGGTATAATTGTTCTGCAGTCTGTGGGTCGTCATCTTGGTGGCTCTATGGTGGGACGAATGGTGACCTCCTCCAAGAGGGCTTATGTCACAGGCTGTGTGACCCAGGTCTGCTGCACCAGAGCCCCTGTCCCCGCAGCAGGCCACTGCTGGTCTGTGCCTCCACAGGAGACACTTGAACACTCACAGGCAGGTCTGGATCAGTCTCCGTGGGGTCTCTGTGTCCTGGTGCATACAAGGTTTTGTTTGAGCCCCCGAGTATCTCTGGCAGATAAGGAGTTTGATTCTAAATGCAATTTTGCCCTTCTTGCCATCTTATTGGGGCTTCTCCTTTGCCCTTGAATGTGGGGTATCTATTTTGGTGGGGTCCACCATTCTCCTGCTTGTTAAGCAGCCAGTTGCAATTTTGGAGTTCTCACAGGAAAAGATGCGCGCGTGTCCTTCTAGTCCGCCATCTTCCTCATTCTCCTCAGTACAGCTTTATCTCTTTATTAATGGTGGGAACAAAAATGGATTATTTAGAATAGTCATCTGAACATTTATATAGTAACTTATATGATTGGTGATATCTTTAAGATATTTTCATAAGAATGTGAAATAAATTATCTATGTTATAGTTACCTCGGGGCTTGATAAACACCCTTAACGGGATGGCTAGCTGGATGACTTCATACACGTCAAGAGGGTGTTCTTTTATGACTCCCATAACAGGATGCTTTCTGGGGAGAGCGAGCAGGACGGTGCAGGCTCCCAAGCTGGCCCAACGGTGTCCTAAGAGAGTGGGTTCAGGGTACGGGTGTGGAGGCTGAGGTCTCCTGCTCGAGGGTGTGACTCACTCGTGGGGTTTGAACTCCCCATTCACGTAAAAGGAATGAGTATCAGGGCTTCTGTACTGACTTGGTCAGAAGTGAGGCAAGAGAGACAGAGACAGGCCGGAGATGGAAAGAGTCGGTATCAATGTCCAAAGTGGAGTCAGAACCTTTAGTTAATCCATCTGTGATGTTAGAGTGAAGAGCAATTGACTTTCCACACTGTTTGGAGGGCCTTGTCTTATTTCTTGAGATAACTAATGATGTCCCACAGTTATTAAGCTTGTAGTAGAAGTTCTTGCTCCTGATAACCTCGATAATTTAGACTAGATGTTTCCAATAGCAACTAAAGACTTGAAAGCCAGCCTGTGCAATGTCAGAAAAAGCATGGGACACAATTGTTGGAAAGCCACAGAAAATGGGTATACATCCATGCTTTTAGAAAAACTTCAAGATTGAGAAAACTTTGAATAAATAAAACTCAGATAAAATAGACAAAATTTTAACACTTTACCTTTCTTTTGTCAAAATAGAAATAACACTTGAGTGTTATAAAGTGTTATAAAGCTAACTGGAGACAGATAATGACAATATTTTAAAATGTGACATCCTAAAAAAAAAAAAGTGACATCCTTGTATTTTATTCTGGTGGGAAGAATATTCTCACCTTTCAAGAAATAGTGCCATGAGAGATTATTATCAAAAAATCCAAGCATGTAATAATAGAAATACTAATACAATCACATCAGACTTAGCTTGTATGCACCATCAACCCAGCCCAACAGTTAACTGAACTTCCAAAATGGCAATGATATTTCTTTATAACAAATCTCTCAATGAAAGGTAGATGAATCTTTAGATAAGTTAATAAAATTCCTTGCTTTTCCTGGAGTGCTATCCTTTATGGTAATATTCAGAGAAGTGATGTACAAATATAAAGATATAAAACATAAAGCTTCCCTGATAGCTCAGTTGGTAAAGAATCTGCCTGCAGTGCAAAAGACCGCAGTTTGTTTCCTGGGTCAGGAATATCCCCTGGAGAAGGGATAGACTACCCACTCCAGTATTTTGGGGATTCCCTGGTGGCTCAGCTGGTAAAGAATCTTCCTGGAATGCGGGAGACCTGGGTTCAATCTCTGGGTTGGGAAGATCCACTGGAGAAGGGGACCACTACCCACTCCAGTGTTCTGGCCTGGAGAATTCCTTGGATTGTATAGTCCATGGGGATGCAAAGAGTCGGACACAACTGAGTGACTTTCACATCACATAATACATAAATGCTAGAAAAGGAAGGTTGGAAAAATAAGATTCTAAGTGCTCATTAAGTATAGGTCATTTTTTTTAATAAATAAAAGGCATTTAATACTAAACCTGATATTTTAACTGTGTAAAGCAAATAGGATACTGTGGATTCAAATTTACAGCCTGTAGCCAAAATATTCCTGTGAGCATTATTGAAAAATGTAATGAAAAATAGGTTGAAGAAGCGTAATTAAGACAGACAGCAATTGGATTTAAAGTTCAGTGTCACCGTCATATAGTAAGTGAAAATAATCAGATTAATCTTTACGTGTTTTCTTTGATTATTTACCCGCAAATGCCCTTCAATAAATTTCGGCCTCTACATGGAACAGTTTTGTGTCCAAATGCAGATAATCTGTCCTCCCATCTATTGGTTCTCTGACAATTTAGACCCTTTTTTAAACTCCTGGATGTGAAGCCCTACCTCTAAATTTGCTGACCAGATTAGACTATGCTTCAAGATCTAAGGCTAACCCAAAGTCATAGTGTAAATCCAAAGAATGCGTAAGTGAACAAAAAACTACCATTGACTATTCATTCTATTTTAGCTAGAGCTGTGAGTCTTTCATACTAATTTGAGGATAGCTGTTCCTGAATAAATGCAAATATAGTCTATTAAAGTATTCTCTACTGCACTTTTGCTTCTAATTTTCAACAATATGGATTTATTTTAAGTGCTGATTGATTTATAGATCTTTGTGCAAGACACAGAAAATCAATACAAGAGAAATGAATGTGAAATGTAAGGGCCACACAGGATCTCATGTGTGCCTACAGACAGAGTTTTGGTATTAATTTAACTCAGCTAAATTCTTTTATTCCAAGCTCCTATAATCTTTGTCCTTAACAGAATATTTAATGAAAGAGAAGAAAGTAAAACAGTAAAATGCATTTTAGCAATGAAATCTCTTTAAAGAGTAAAATCTGTTTAATCTGGTCATTTGAAAATGTCAAACTGCTGTTTTTTTAAGTCATCATTTTATTCTGATATAAATGTACATTCATATGCAGGGTAAAAAGTAACACACAGAAATGCTGTGTATCCTTTACCTAGTTTCTCCCAAAGGCAGCATCTTATAAAACTATGGTAAATAACAGAATCAGAGTATTGACACCAATGGTCAAAATGCAGAACATGTCAGTCACCACGATGACCCCTCATCCTCACAGCCACAGCCATGTCCTCCCAAACTCTCGGCCTCTTTGCCCATTGTTGCTATTCAGTCACTAAGTCAGTGTCAGGCTCTGCGAACTCATGAACTTGACTGCAGCCCACCAGGCGCCTCTGTCCATGGGGTTCTCCAGGCAAGAACACTGGAGTGGGTTGCCATTGCCTCCTCCAGGGCAGCTTCCTGAGCCAGGGATCGAGCCCGCATCTCCAGCATCTCCTTCATAGGCAAGCAGGTGCTTTACCACTGAACCATCAGGGAAACCCATAAGTACAGCAAATTTGTCCCCCTTTCCTACCTATGCTCAGCTCAGGAATGTGATGAAAATGGAATCGTGCAGAATGCAACCTTCTGGGTTTGCCATTTTATACTCAGTATAATCCTCCAGAGGCCCATCCAGGTCCGCGCACATGTCCCTGGAGGTGGGGTGTCATATCTACCTACTGCTGCAAGATTTTCTTCTTCATCTTCAGTTTCTGAATGTCCAATTGTGATGCGGCTTGGCACGGATATTCCTAGTTTTATCCTGTTTGCACTTCATTTGGCTTCTTAAATCGGTAGGTTTCTGTCCTTTTTTAAATGAGAGGTTTTCTGCCACTATTTCTTCAAGAGTTTTTCCAAGCCCTTCTTGCTCAGCTTATTCCAGAACTCTGGTCAATGAGATGCCCTGTCCTTTGTTATAGACAAACCATTCCCTAAGGCACTAATTCTCTTTTCCAATCTTTTTTTCTCTCTTTTTTTCAGATTGGGTATGGAAGATCAGTCATGTAATTGCAGAGCTGGAAGAGATTTTTATCTGTTGTAGGGATCTTGAGTCTAGTCATTGGAAAGAATAATCACCCTCTAAAATTCAAAGTAAATCTGTGTGTGTGTGTGTGTGTGCATGCGTGTGCGCGCACGATCTACAGCTTTTTTTTTGGAGGGGTGGTGTATTCACAAAGCTCATCTGTTTCTAAGAAAGATCCCCACTGCCCTTTCCCCTGCATGCCAGCCCCTCCTTTTCAGAACTGAAGATGCTTCCAGTTTCCAATTCTTAATCACAGTCCCAACGTCCATCCCCAGGCCTAGCACTCCTTGCCCATGCAGATGCTTACTGGAAACACACAGGATGTTTTAGGAAGGCAGACATGTTACCACATTGAGCTAGATGGCTGGAGTGAGTGTTGCCAATCATGAGCAATCCATATTTAGTAACCAGTCATCCCCAGCCTTGGAGAGACGACATAGTGTGATTGTTGAGGGTGGTGCAGAGGTGTTGAATGGATAACAAACACCACACTAAAACCTCCTCTGATAAAGCTAAGCTCATGCCTTCTGGCTCAGCCCTGTCCACACACACGTGGCTCCAACCTTGTAAACTCCTTGCAAGTCCCTGAAGGCATCACTGACTGTCTTCCCGGCCTCTGCAAAGGATATTTCATTGTCTCCAAGTCCCATTTCTTCAGTTCAGTGGGTCAGAATGTGAGTAAGAAAGCCTAGTCCTGGGAGGAACCTTCTCTGCTGCTCTAATGGGAAATTAACCTTTATAAACACTACAGCCTATTTTTCAAAGAGAAGGATTATAAACAATTTAGAACTTTATCTTGGGCCACCATAAGAAATATTTCATCTTTCATATAATGCTTCTAATAATAAAAAATATTTGAATATGGTAAAACATTTGAATATTCTTATAGGCAATGTGGTAAATTTGCATATAGTTATGATAGATTTAAATGTATAGAACTCATATGAATTAATCATGAATGATTCATTCACTTATAATCTTGTGCTACTGTTTAGAAGACATTGACTAGTTTAGAATTTGATGATTATTAAAAATGCACAATAATATATTGTTTTTTACTTCTGTGGAAGTACGTATAATTTTGAAATCTGAAAATAGAATGGATGATGAGGTTTTTAAAAAAAACAAAGGGATAACTGATAAAGAGCAGAACATACTTAAGCTTAACAGAAGAAAAATAGCTTCTGAGTAAGTTTGTCCATTTTAAATAAATCATACATTTAGTGTAATTGTAATTAGATAACTCTAGAATAGCATAGTGAATTTCAGAATAAAGTTTTGATTTTTCCAGAGGGATGTTTTCCACAAATTATTATGTGGAAATGCTCTGAATGCATGCCATATGTCAATAAATTTAAATATACACTTAATTTACCTCTATATGGATATCTTTATATCTATCTCTTTATGGAAAAGAGAAAACTAAACGTTACTGGGTGCTGTTAAGCTGAAGGGTTGAGGGATCATAGAAGACAGATGCTGCCTCATTTGTTGTTGATATTTTTTCTGTGATTTCCCAGTTCTTTATTTTTATGATATTTAATTGTGCACATATTCTTTTTATATTCAGAAAAAAGGCTGTTTAAAAGTTAGTATTTCATTTTAATGACTATCCAAACTGCTGCCACTGGCTATGTTGCAGAAGTGGGTGATTACTGTACAAAAGTATCTATGAAGTGTGAAATAGAGAAGAGAAAAAAATAATCAACCCCTGGCATTCATGAATTCATGATGAATTTAAATGCATAGCACTCATACAAAATAATAAAATTATTAATGAGTTATTCATTTACTGGTAGTCCTATGCGACTATTTAGAAAATATAAGAGTAATTTAGAATTTGTAGATTAAAAATACATCAGAATAAGATTTTTCTTGACTGCAAAGCTGTCTTGAAAGAGTTCATTCAGAAATTTTAAAATGAGATGAAAATTTTAGCAATTAGAACATAGCCATGGTACAATCAGTTCATAAAACGGAGCCTGTGAGTAACTGGTCCATGCAGATTCCTTGGATTTCAAGGTAGCAGCTAAGCTAAAATTCAAACAAACGTTATCTGAAGCTCCCAAGTTGAAATACNGTCCCAACGTCCATCCCCAGGCCTAGCACTCCTTGCCCATGCAGATGCTTACTGGAAACACACAGGATGTTTTAGGAAGGCAGACATGTTACCACATTGAGCTAGATGGCTGGAGTGAGTGTTGCCAATCATGAGCAATCCATATTTAGTAACCAGCCATCCCCAGCCTTGGAGAGACGACATAGTGTGATTGTTGAGGGTGGTGCAGAGGTGTTGAATGGATAACAAACACCACACTAAAACCTCCTCTGATAAAGCTAAGCTCATGCCTTCTGGCTCAGCCCTGTCCACACACACGTGGCTCCAACCTTGTAAACTCCTTGCAAGTCCCTGAAGGCATCACTGACTGTCTTCCCGGCCTCTGCAAAGGATATTTCATTGTCTCCAAGTCCCATTTCTTCAGTTCAGTGGGTCAGAATGTGAGTAAGAAAGCCTAGTCCTGGGAGGAACCTTCTCTGCTGCTCTAATGGGAAATTAACCTTTATAAACACTACAGCCTATTTTTCAAAGAGAAGGATTATAAACAATTTAGAACTTTATCTTGGGCCACCATAAGAAATATTTCATCTTTCATATAATGCTTCTAATAATAAAAAATATTTGAATATGGTAAAACATTTGAATATTCTTATAGGCAATGTGGTAAATTTGCATATAGTTATGATAGATTTAAATGTATAGAACTCATATGAATTAATCATGAATGATTCATTCACTTATAATCTTGTGCTACTGTTTAGAAGACATTGACTAGTTTAGAATTTGATGATTATTAAAAATGCACAATAATATATTGTTTTTTACTTCTGTGGAAGTACGTATAATTTTGAAATCTGAAAATAGAATGGATGATGAGGTTTTTAAAAAAAACAAAGGGATAACTGATAAAGAGCAGAACATACTTAAGCTTAACAGAAGAAAAATAGCTTCTGAGTAAGTTTGTCCATTTTAAATAAATCATACATTTAGTGTAATTGTAATTAGATAACTCTAGAATAGCATAGTGAATTTCAGAATAAAGTTTTGATTTTTCCAGAGGGATGTTTTCCACAAATTATTATGTGGAAATGCTCTGAATGCATGCCATATGTCAATAAATTTAAATATACACTTAATTTACCTCTATATGGATATCTTTATATCTATCTCTTTATGGAAAAGAGAAAACTAAACCTTACTGGGTGCTGTTAAGCTGAAGGGTTGAGGGATCATAGAAGACAGATGCTGCCTCATTTGTTGTTGATATTTTTTCTGTGATTTCCCAGTTCTTTATTTTTATGATATTTAATTGTGCACATATTCTTTTTATATTCAGAAAAAAGGCTGTTTAAAAGTTAGTATTTCATTTTAATGACTATCCAAACTGCTGCCACTGGCTATGTTGCAGAAGTGGGTGATTACTTACAAAAGTATCTATGAAGTGTGAAATAGAGAAGAGAAAAAAATAATCAACCCCTGGCATTCATGAATTCATGATGAATTTAAATGCATAGCACTCATACAAAATAATAAAATTATTAATGAGTTATTCATTTACTGGTAGTCCTATGCGACTATTTAGAAAATATAAGAGTAATTTAGAATTTGTAGATTAAAAATACATCAGAATAAGATTTTTCTTGACTGCAAAGCTGTCTTGAAAGAGTTCATTCAGAAATTTTAAAATGAGATGAAAATTTTAGCAATTAGAACGTAGCCATGGTACAATCAGTTCATAAAACGGAGCCTGTGAGTAACTGGTCCATGCAGATTCCTTGGATTTCAAGGTAGCAGCTAAGCTAAAATTCAAACAAACGTTATCTGAAGCTCCCAAGTTGAAATACTCCTTGCAGAAGCATGTTGGAAAGCGCACTCCGGCATGGAATTCGCTACTGATGATAAAAAGATGGAAGACCAATTGGATGATCAAGAACTAAGCAAAAACGAATCCTCCATTAAAAACAGTGTTGCAAATGAATCTGTTTACAAAGCAGAAACAGATGCACAGACATGGAAAACAAACTTCTGGTTGACTAACAAAGGGGAAAGGTGCAGCGGGTGGGGGGTGTGGAGGGTTAAATTAGGAACTGGGGATTAACACACACACTACTAGATAAAAAATAGATAAACCACAAAGACCTATTGTATACTGCAGGAAACTAAACACAATTTCATAATAACCTCTAATGAGAAAAGAATCTGAAAAATATAATTCATATATATACATGTACATATCAAAGTGAAGGTCACTCAGTCATGTCTGACTCTTTGTGACCCCATGGACTTTGCAGTCCACGGAATTCACCAGGCCAGAATACTGGAGTGCACTTTTCCCTTCTCCAGGGGATTTTCCCAACCCAGGGATAGAACTCAAGGTTCCTGCATTGCAGGCAGATATATCAACTGAGCTATCAGGGAAACTATATGTACATATATGATTGACTAAAACTCAATGGGCATGAGTTTGAGCAAACTCTGGGAGATGGTGAAGGACAGGGGAGGCTGGCATGCTGCAGTCCATGCTGTTGCAAAAAGTCGACGTGACTTTAGTGACTGAACAGCAAGGTATGTTTATACCTGAATCAGTTTGCTGTACACAGGACACTAACACAACATTGTAAATCAACTATATTTCAATCAAAGTCAAATTAATTTTCAGAAGCATGACAGATTGAAAGATGTGTGTGCAAATGGGAATCACTCTAGTGTCTATTTGCCATATTGTAATATTTTAGTAATAGAATATTACATTATAATTTTATAATGGAAACATTTACAGCATTATATTATAGTATGGCATGTTATAAATATAAACCACGAGGCAGGTTTAATCGGCTTAATTCTAGAATAAGAATCTTAAACAAAAGCAAGTCTTTTATTTAATAAATCAGTAAGTGAGTCTACATCTATCTCGACTCCTGCTCTCAAGCTGGGTTTCATGTGTGTGCTCACTCACATCTGGCTCTTTCTGACCCCTTGGACTGTAGCCCACCAGGCTACCTCTGTCCATGGGATTCTCCAGGCAAGAACACCAGACTGGGGTGCCATTTCCTCCTCCAGGGCATCTTCCCGAGCCAGGAATCAAACCTGCATCTTCTGCGCTGGCAGGTGGATTCTTTGCCACTGAGGCACCGGGGATGCCCGAAGCTACGCGTATCTGTGCCACTTAGAGAAGGGACTTGTGGACACAGCAGGGGAAGGCAGGATGGGATG
>SJYV01002373.1:331559-346734 GCA_006410875.1 Neotragus pygmaeus | reverse complement strand
GTGAAAGTGAAGTCGCTCAGTCATGTCTGACTCTTTGCAACCCCATGGACTGCAGCCCACCAGGCTCCTCCGTCCGTGGGATTTTCCAGGCAAGAGTGCCAGAGTGGGGTGCCATCACCTTCTCCGCCTGTGTCTTCATCTGGTGTTGTTTTCTTTGTACCTGAAAGACTTTATTTTTACCTTTCTGAAAATGCAAGTCTGTTTCTGCTAAATTCTTTCTGTTTTTGTAATTCTGAAAAAGGATTTCACCTTAGTTTGGGGAAGAGTTGTTTCCAGCCTGGTTTCAAGTTCTGTTGAGCGGTTCTGCACCCCACCCTGTCCAGCACTTACCCCATCTCCTCTCCTACATGTTTCTGATGAGAAGCCACCGTCATTCTTCCCTTGTTCCTCTGTGTGTGATGTTTGTTCTCTGACTGCTTTAAAGATCGTTTTCATTATCACTGGGCTTGATTGTAGTGTGCCTTGGTGTAGTTTACTTCTTGTGCTTGGGGTTTGTTTAGCTTCTTGGATCTTGGAGTTTATAGTTGTGTTTTTTTAAATCAATTTTGGGGGGAAATGGCCATTATTTCTCAGTTATTTTTTTCTGTGTCTCTCCACGCTCCTCTCCTTCAGGGGACTCCAACTGCAGCTGGGTCTGGCCACTTGAAATTTCCTAAGAATGTACTAATACTCTTCTTATAAAGTTTTTAGTCTGCGTATTTTATTTTGGATGTTTTGTATTGCTATGTCTTCAAGTACACTTATTTTTCCTTCTGCAATGTAGTCTGCTATTAACCCCATCCCGCTTATTTCTATCTCAAATATTCTACATTTCATTGATAGAAGTTTGGATTGAGTCTTTTCTTGTACCTTCCCTGTCATTGCTTAACTTTTTGAATACCTGAGGTTATTACAGTTGCTTTAATGTTCTCACTTGCTAATTCGGTGTTAGTCCTAGACCTGTTTTGATTGTTGGCTTTTTTTCCCTCCTCATCGTGAGTCATATTTTTCTGTTTCTTTGAATGCCTAGTAATCTTCCATTGCATGGCAGACATGATCAATTTTGCCTTGTTGGGTGCGGGATATAAATATGCTCGAGATTCTGGGACACAGTTCTATTGCTTAGAAAAGGTTATGTCATTTTGGTTTTTGCTTTCAAGATCTTTTAAGCAAGACCAGAGCATCTTTTAGTCTAGAGCAAATTCTTTCCCACTGTAGAGCTAAGAACTTTCCAGCTAGGCCACCACTTTCTGAATTCTCATGTTCTTTCGTCTGGCTGGTGGGAGCAGGTTCTGCCCCTGGGTCTGTGTGAGCAGCAGCGTCTCCCTGCAACCCTTGGGGGTGGTCCTTCCCCAGCCGTGCCGATGTGCTGGATGTTGCTGACTCCTCCGGGACCCCTCTGGGTGCCTGAGGTCTCCCTCTCTTGTCCTTGCTCTCTTTTCTCCAGCGTTCTCTCCTGTAAGCTCTGGGGGCCCTCACCTCCCTGGACTCACAGGTCCAGCCCCTCCCTTCACAGAGCCTTTGGGCTCCCCCTAAGCTCCCCATTCCCTGTGTCATGACCCAGAAATGTCTCAAGACAGGAAGCTGAGGAGCCGTGGGCCCACGCCACCTCTCCGGGGCCACTGTGCCTTGCTGTACCAGAAATGTCTCAAAACAGGAAGCTGAGGAGCTGTGGGCCCACGCCGCCTCTCCGGGGCCACTGTGCCTTGCTGCATGACGCCCAGTGTGTTGCAACCCATGGTTTCGTGTCTCCTCCCTGGGCTCTGTTGTGCTGTGCTGTGCTGGGGCGAGTGCCACTTTGTCCCCATTATTCCTGGGCTGGAAGTGAAAGTCTCTTTCACCCTAGTCGTTTCCACGTGATTTCATTTCGCCAAAGTGCAGATTCGTTTGCAAGCAGTCTCATGGGCAGCGTGAGTAACTTCCTGGTTATTGTCAAGGAGAAAGTCATTCATTTGTTCATTTGCTCATTCAGGAGATGCTTGCCTGGCCCCCACAAGGCCAGGAGGAGAACACGGGAATAAACCAGACATACTTGTGGGGCTTTTTGGGAACCAGTTCCAAGGACTTTTAACAGCTTCCTTGGGGAAACTTAAGACGAATAAAGCCTTCCATCATTCATCCAGCTGACAGTCACTAAGTGCCTGGCATGTGCCAGGCCGTCTCGGCACAGCCCCAAGGAGCATGCAGGCCGAGTGCTAGGTGTGTGATCAGAAAGCAACCACTGAACGCTGAGACCGGAATCCAGAGAACAGATAATGTGCTGGTTTTGACCACGAGGTAGAAAGAGGACCCTTCCCAGAAAAGGTAGCCGTGGAACTGAACTTTGAAAGATGATCAAGGCGGGAACCAGAGGATCTGGGGCTCCAAGACGAGGCTGGCAGGGGTGCTCCATGCAGGGTTCATGTGCAGGCTGGAGGGGTGGAGCTGCGGGAGATGCAGAGAGTTTAAGGCACATCAGATCTGTGGTTTAAGGAAAAAAATGGTTATACTATCATTTGATAAGGGTTCAAAGGCATGATGGACTTTTGGTTTTATTACCAAAACCAAATCATTTTTGGTTTCCCTGAAGGAACTTCACGTTGGGTTTCTCAAGTTAAATTTCTAATTACTTCTGTTGGCATGGGAGTGTATTCTACACCAGACTCTTGAAGGTTGCACCACACAGGCCTTTCCGGACACACGTGCGTTCCTTTCCCCGGGTCCAGGCATGCACACAGGGAGACCACCAGTGGGGCGGGCAGGCCTACCTGACAGAGTGCCCCCGGAGGCCACAGGTAATGGGAGGAGTTGCAGGCAGAGAGCCTGGCTGCTGCACAGGCAGCTTTCTGATCAGGTGATTGATCTGGTAACTAAGGTCCTGTTTCCTGAATGAGTTGTCACGCGTCCTCATTCTACAACAGGGCATGTTGCCACCCTTACCTCCGTGCCACCCACCCTTTCCTATTAGCCCACCTCTCCTTGGGCTGCAGGGGACAGACTGGTCAGCGCTGGGTTGTGAAAGATGGGGTGATGTCAGTGGGCAGTTGAGCTCCCCTGCTAGTCCCGGGGAGCAGGCTCTGCTTGTGCCGCTGGGTGGTCATCTGGCAGCACCAGGCCTGGCATTTGTGTGCTTGCAGCCTCGTAGGGTAGAGAACGTGCCACCTCAGAGCCAAGGGCATACACCTGGATCCTGAGCGCCGCCTGAACTAACGGTGGTCCCGACGGGTCTGCCCAGCGTAGTCTTCTCATCCTTGGTAAGGCAGTGGCCAGGCTGGCGGCCAGCAAACACCCAAGTCCTCTGAGAGTGCCTGGTGGAGGTTGGGGTAGAGCAGTGTGACCTGAGGGGCAGGGACTGGGGCGGCCACATGTTGGGTACATGTCCCCGAGTCACCGTTGCAGGGAGGAGTTAAGAAGGGACCTGCCTTTGGGTGGGCCCCAGAAAATGAAAATGAAAGTTGCTCAGTTGTGTCTGACTCTTTGCGACCCTACGGACTATACAGTCCATGGAGTTCTCCAGGCCAGAATACTTGAGTTGGTAGCCTCTCCCTTCTCCAGGACATCTTCCCAACCCAGGGATTGAACCCAGGTCTCCGGCATAGCAGGCAGATTCTTTACCAGCCGAGCCACCAGGGAAGCCCAAGAATACTGGAGTGGGTAGCCTACCTCTTCTCCAGTGGATCTTCCCAACCCAGGAATCAAACCAGGACCCCAGCAGCAGACTTAAATTCAGTGACCTAAATGGGGAGGACACGCCACTTGGGCCCTACTACGTGGAGTTCCAGGTGCCAGGGCCAGAAGGACAGATAGCTGTAGAGGGTAGGACAGAGAGCTTGGTCCTGACCAGGGGCTTCACCTGGCCCCACCGGGGGCAGGGGGACCCAGCTGTGCCACACTCAGCTCAGGCCAGGCTCCCTGCCCAGGGTGACCCCCACCCATGCCCACTGAGCCGCCCCCCNTCTAGATTGCAGACAGCATATCATGGAACTTCTTAGGTTCCATAATCATGTGAACCAAATTCCAAAAAAAAATCTCTTTTTATCTTTCTATCCTGCTGAACTTCTACTCCAGAGAACCTTGACTAATAAGTTTGGCAAAATTAAAAAAATAATAATAATTATGGTCTATTCATCCCATTTAATTTACCAGGTAATTATACATAATATGTAATATATACTTGTATGTGTATATACTCACATAAAATAGTCATATGTGATCACACATACACACACTTCCTAAAATATCCACCTTCACAATATCACATAGCAAAGTTCCCACAGTAGAAGATATGAAGATAAATTATTATTAGGTCAATGTGATAATTAAAAATCACAGTATCACATTAAGTAAATTTTAATTTCTCTTTATTTAGCAAAGATTTTCTACTACGAATAAGGAATTACTTTAGATACTGGGTTATAAGCATTAAATATATATATTAATAAATATCTTTACTGAGAAAGCTTTTCCCTCTATGAACCTTAATTTTTAGGGAACAAAATCTTCTCAAATAAAATCTATTTTCATCTCTAATAATCACTTTATTGCATTATAATTAATGTTAAGAAGTGTCTTGCCATTTTTGAAATTGGGGAACTGAGACTTAGATTTTTAAGGAATAGAAAATAAGTGCCTACAAAGGTTCCTGGCTTACATCTCTTAAAACTACACATATTTCCTTTTATTCCTCGTAACCCACAGTTTTCAAAAATAATGTTGTACTAAATCTTTCCAGCAATAGAATCCCAAGGAAGAAAAAAAAATATATATAAATAAACTATTTTTTATTTAATTTCCTACTAGCAAAATTTTCATTTTATTTTTTGAGGTAACATTGGCTTGTAACTATATATTTCATGCATACCTTATATTTTTACTTCTGTATACACAACATGCTGACCACCAAAAACTGTTTCCATCCATCACCATATAGTTGAACCTCTTTACCCATTTCAACCTGTCCCTAATCCTTCCACTCAGAATCACTTCTCTGTTCTCTGTCTCTACATGTTTGTCTTTGAGTTGGTTTGTTCATTTAGTTTTTTTCTAGAATTTCTGAAACACAAGCTTACTGGATTCACCTCTGTTCCTTGAAGGCATCTCAGATAGCAAGCATACTCTAATTTACCCACTCCTACCACTATCCTGCTATTGCAGAGAATACATAGCTTCCCCCTACATAATGGAGAACCTGATGCTTGATACTTCAGAGAATAAAATCTCATAATGGGACTAGTTTGTTTGTTTGTTTTGCTATTTCTCTTCTGGGCTCCAGGCTTGCTCTAAAAGACACAGGCAGAGCCATAATCCACATGAATCCATAAGGATGGATTTCTCCTGCACATTCTTCATTACTTCCACCACTCTGCCACTTACTCTTCTCTGCAGACATGCAGTGCATTTCCTTGTTGGGGTTTTA
This sequence comes from Neotragus pygmaeus, assembly GCA_006410875.1. Taxonomy (NCBI): domain Eukaryota; kingdom Metazoa; phylum Chordata; class Mammalia; order Artiodactyla; family Bovidae; genus Neotragus; species Neotragus pygmaeus. Next base: position 341,360 of record SJYV01002373.1, on the reverse strand, counting down.
TTTCATAAGCTCAACTGAGTGAGACTAATCTATCAAAAGTCTCGGGCCCAGGAAATTGAGTGTCTCTTCTCTATCTTCTACCACTGTTCCAGTTGGGTCAGTATACCTGTTGTGCATGCTCAGTCGTTAAGTCATGTTTGCCTCTTTGTGACCGCCAAGGACATTAGCCTGTCAGGCTCCTCTGTCCATGAAATTTTCCAGGCAAGAATACTGGAGTTGGTTGCCATTTCCAACACCAAGGAATCTTCCCTACCCAAGGGTCAAACTTGCATCTCTTGTGTCTCCTGCAGAGAGATTTACAGGCAGATTCTTTATCACTGTGCCACCTGAGAAGCCCTCAAGTACATCTGTTCTGCAATTTTAATTCCTCCTTAGGTGTTCTAGTCTAAGGACACGATGCAAGCTATAGGTGTGCCTGCCATGCTAAGTCACTTCAGTCTTGTTCTGCTCTGTGCAACCCTAGGGACTAGAGCCTGCCAGGCTCCTCTGTCCATAGGATTCTCCAGGCAAGAATACTGGAGTGGGTTGCCATACCCTCCTCCAGAGAAGGTATAGACAGTTAGAAGCAAATGACACACACACAAAAGATGCTCTCTAATCTAACTTTATTTATAATGAAAGGTGTTACAAATCTGTTTTGGGAGCTTAATTTCCCAATTGCTTCCAAACAAAGGCAAGAAAGAGCAGCGCTTTAAATCAGCTTTGTAAACCCACTACTTCTAGCAGGTGTACTGGGAAAGAACATAGGGATATGTTTTTAGTGAAGTCAGAGAACATGGATTCTTTGGTATTGAGGAGTTTCTTTGATTTTGTTAATGTCTTTTGTAGAATAGCCTCTGAGTATATTTAAAGATAACTTGGTAGATTTATTAATCTTACATTTTATGCTTCATTTGTCAAACTAATGTCTAAATCATTAGAGGATATGTTGGTTTTGGATCTAAAGGACACAGGGCATAGAAGTCCAAGTAAGTCTTACAATAAAATCAATGTGGTCTTTTTTCTTTTCCCCATTTTCTCTGAGTGCATATTTGCCAAGCATGGGCTAATCTGTTTACTATTCTTGGGAAAACAGAGAACAATTACTTTCACAGATATGCAACAAATTTTATAAATTTTACAAAATATATTAAAAGTGGACATCCGTACCAAGGAAATATAACTAACACTTAAGAGAAAATAATGGAAAGAACTATGATATACTATATTGNAGAGAACAATTACTTTCACAGATATGCAACAAATTTTATAAATTTTACAAAATATATTAAAAGTGGACATCCGTACCAAGGAAATATAACTAACACTTAAGAGAAAATAATGGAAAGAACTATGATATACTATATTGCATATATATGAATATACATTTATAGATATGTATACAATGTATATGGTGATAAAATGTGGCAATATAAAAAGTTTAAGAAAAACTTACGTTTGGAATGTCTTAATCTTTCAGAAGGAATGTGGCCACTTTAGGCACTAGACACTATTTTTTTGCTGAGCATAAGAGAGAAGTATAAATAATAGTCTTAGCTCTAATTGACAGATGATGAATGATAGATAAATGATGATTTGGGGAAATATTCTATGAAGTAGAAGAAGCAGGCACTACATCAAAAAATCTGAAACTTTATGAGCCAAACTATATAATTTTAGAAATGGGGGAATTAAAATATATTCAAATTAATTGTTGTTAAAGATAAGACATTTGAAAAAAGAGGTGTTAGAGGTTATTAACTCTAGAAAAGAACCAGTAGCCAATGGAAACACTGGGAAAGAAATAGAGATATCTAAAGAAGCAGAACTCAAAAACTCAGTTTCAGTAGGAACTGGGATCCTGGAAACCACAGNGAAAAAAGAGGTGTTAGAGGTTATTAACTCTAGAAAAGAACCAGTAGCCAATGGAAACACTGGGAAAGAAATAGAGATATCTAAAGAAGCAGAACTCAAAAACTCAGTTTCAGTAGGAACTGGGATCCTGGAAACCACAGAGAACGTTCCTCTCAAAATTATATGGATTGCAAAGAGTCATTAGGCAAGCCATTTTAAAAACTGGGAAAACTATAGCAAATGGTTATATAAGATGTGGACAGATATGAAAGGGAAAGCAATCTAATCAGTCATAAATATTCAAGAATTTATGAATTTCTTATTTCTTTATTTACTTCATTGAATAATCTCCAAGGTAACTTAGTTATTGTGGACAGAGATGCAGGCATTGAAGAAATGTGTTTCTAATATTTGGGAAATTAGAAAACTAGAGGAAGATGCAAGCAAAATGACTCAAGCAAGAACTGGGAGGGTCACAATAGGTATAAGCCTAGATTATAGACAATAAGTGAAGAAAGAAAAATTCCATGAAATTAGATTATGCAGAGTGGGAAATTAGTTGGGAATTCTNGGAAAAGCAAATTTATCAGCTCATGAAAAGGGGAAATGTTTACAGGAAAGGAAGGCACAAAATGAATGAATAATTGCAGCCCCGTTCTTGGTCCCCAGAGACCAATATTCTAGGCTCTTACTTTTATTAGAAAAGTGAGCCATAGCGAGCCCCCGCCCCAGACAACTGGGAGCCGCATCCTGCCGTGTCCCTCCCTGCGTAGGATGCCAAGCGTGGAGAGCTCAGGAGTTCAGCCCCAGGCCGGCAGCTGCCAGCATGCCTCTGGGCCACTCTGCCCTTGGGTGTGCCTGGCATGAAGGCCCTGCTGGCCGCCGAATCACAGCCTTCAGTCTGCTGCTTCACCAGCATCACCTTGGTGTCGCACAGTGCACTGGGCCACTTCCCTCGAGCCTGCCGACTTTCTTGTTAACAGCAAGTTCTCCGTGGCTCCCTGGGCCCCGGAGTGGGTGCCGTGATGATGGAGGGGATGGGGGTCGGGGTTGAGCAGCTGAGGTCACTTCCCAGCTCTGTCCCTCACTCACCAGTCAGGTGAATTCCCCCCCACCTTACCGGGCCCTGAGTGGGAACCGTCCCCTCAGTAATTAATGGTGATAAGCTACTCTGGGGTTGACAGAAGACACCGTTCCTGCAGTAAATGTTCTGAAGCGCTTCCCTGCCTGTTTTTGGCCAGGGACAAGAAGGACGCAGTGCTGTCCTGGGGTGGGCAAGGCTGGGGCCCCGGGAGGCGGTGGGGCCCCGGGAGGCGGTGGCACCCCTTGCTGATGGCCCCGGGAGGAGGTGGCGGCCAGCTGAATGGTGACATCAAAGGTCACACCTGGTGAGCCGTGTGCAGACAGAGCCACCCGCTATGCACACACGTGTGTACATGTGTGTGCATATATATGTGCACGCAGCCCCAAGGCTGGCTGCTTTCCCAGCCCCCCACCCACCCAGTCCAGGCCGCCAGCATCCTGCTTCCCCGGGACCCCTTCCAGGGCCTTCACCTCTCCTCTCTCGGTGTCACCACCACTGTCTCTCCTCACGCAGTCCAGGGGACCCTCTGCACCTGTGCCCTCAGGCTGTCTCTCCTCTGCCGAAACCCTAGTCACTGCCCAGCTCCGTCCAGCTCCCCCGCCGTGAGGGCCGCCACCTCTCCCTCTCCTCTGTCCTGCCCACCCACGCGACCTCGCTTGCCTGTCCACCAGCCCCGCCCACCAGCCTGGGAAGCTGTGCTCACGCCCCGCACCTGCCCACCCCCCACTGCCGTTCCAGCCAGCCCGCATCTCTCCCACCCCTCTCCCATTTCCTTCCTCGACCAACCCCTCAGCAACATGCGGTGTGCCAGTCGAATGCTTCTGCCTTCCCCACGAGAACCCGGGCTTTGGGAAAGCGGGCCCTTGTCTGCCTGTCTATTTTATTTCTTTCTAGAAATTTGTCTTCTTTCTAGAAGGATGCCTGACACATAGGAGGAGCTGGTGAAGGGTCAGTGGAAGAAGGAATGCAGTAACCAGCCGGTTGGCTTCAGGCAGCAGGGCTGCATGGCCAAAGGCCCACCGAGAGGGCGGGCATCCAGCTCAGTGGGTGTGATGGGCACCTGGGGGACGCTGGCATGGCTGGGCATGGAGAGGGCAGCGTGGGGCAGGGGTCCATTTGAGCGGGAGGTCACTGCTCCGTCAATGCCAAGGTCCCTCCGTGGTGGCCCTCCCCCACCCCGCCTCATTTTCCACGATGGGCTGCCTCCATCTGCTGCTTTGCCCGGTACCAGGGGCCGATTGAGCCTTAGGACGAGCTCCTCCACTGTAGCCAGGGCCTCTGGCTGCCCTGGGGAAGCTTCATCTCCACATACTGTAATTTTAATGATCCCAGTTAGCACTAGTGTTTACTCTCGATTTTCGTTAAAAACCTATTAAAGCCACCAGCACGTGGAAAGACAGAGGCAAGAAAACCCTGGTATGCCAGGCATTGGTCTGGCATGACCGACCTTACCACGCTGCCTGCCAGGTGGGCATGGAGCTTGGTGCTGCAGAGGGAGCCAGGCCTCCCCATCCCCGTGCGTGCAGACGTGCCCTGGCCGTGCTCACCTGTGCTCATGCATGTGGGCCATTTGACTTGATTCATGGTCACTCTCCATTTGGACCCCAGGAGATTCTGTAAGCGGGCTATATATAGGCCTCAGAGATTGGCAGGACAGATCGACAGCCATTGGCCACGTCTAGGCAGCGGGCACCCCTACCGTCCCTGCAGGCTGGGCTGCAGTAGAATCACGCTCCCACCGAAAGCACGGCCACTGGCCGCCGAGTCGTCTCCCTGCCTGTCCCACCTGGGCAGCCGTCCGGATCCCTGCCGGGGGGCGTGTTCTCTGTGCCCCCACTCTGAGCAGGTGCAGGGGCTGCGGGACCTGTGTCCTAGGACACACCTGACCGGATGTAGGTGCTGCGCAGGGGCAGTTGGGGTCGGCATGTGCACACACACAGCACAGCTGTCCTAGGGTCTAAGTCAGGAGACGCATATCCACCTTGGCTGCTCCTACAGGGTATGCTTGGAGCCAGTCACCCTGCCCCCCAGGGGGAGTGGGTGCAGGCAGCCAGCGGGGTTCCTCGCAGCTGCATGGTCCAGTCCTCAGTGGCCTGGGCAGAGTCTTCTGTCCGTGTACAATTTTTATTTGGAAGTGTGCAGTTTGGTCCCTGTTTCGGAAGAGTGGGCACACAAGGATGGCTGCCGGGCTTCCACTGAAGTTGGTTACATCCTGCCCCAGGCAGGGCCTGGGGGCTCCAAGTCTCAGAGGAAGGGTGCTGGATAGCCCCGGGACCAGCGGGGCCCCTGACTTCAGCACCCGCTGCAGCTTCAGCGTGATTTTCTTCCACTGGCCACACTGGACTGGGGGCCACACTGGACTGGGGCCCACCCTGAGGAGCACCTATTAGTTTAATTACCTCTTTAAGGACCAGCTCTCCAAATACTTCCCTAGTGGGCATTCCTAGTGGCTCAGATGGTAAACAATCTGCCTGCAATGCAGGAAAACTGGGTTCGATCCCTGGGTTGCGAAGATCCCCTGGAGAAGGGAATGGCCACCCACTCCAGTATTCTCGCCTGGAGAATCTCATGGACAGAGGAGCCTGGTGGACTACAGTCCACAGAGTCGCCAGAGCCAGACACGAGTGAGTGACTTAACACTTTCAACACTCCAAATGCAGTCACATTCTGAGCTGCAGGTGGTAGCGTTTTAGTAAGTGAATCTGACAATTTAGCCCCAGCTTTAGTCATGACATACACTGGTGTCCATATGATACAGGTGCTCACAAAGAAGTTAAGTATAGCAGCAATCCCATAATGCAGAAGTGGTGGCCAGGAGCAAAGAGGCTTATCAGCGTCAAAATTAGTTCCTGTGCACATCTTTTATAAAAAACGAGATGTAAAAGAAAATAAAGGTGTATAATTATCCTTCTTTATGTACACAGCGTCTTTCCGTAGCAGCTATATATCTACAACATGATGTTTCGTGGCTGCATAGTGTTCTTTCATACGCTAACCTCTGTAATGTATGTTTCCCAATCTATGTAGCCTGTCCCCTCTATTTTTGGACCGTAGGCGGTTTCCGGTCTCTCCGTGTTAAATCCAAATGCACCCACACTGGTAACCTCCTTGAAGTGAAATCACCCACTCATTGTGTCTGTTTCTCGAGGCTGTTTGCTACTTATTTCGAGATTGCCCTGCATACACACTATAGTGTCTAGATGCTAACCAGCCGTGTCTGTAAATATCCATTTCCCTTGACGCTTGCCAGCAGTGGCTCATATTTTCCTTAGAAACCAGGGCCAGTCCACTGGGTCAGCATGGAAAAGCACGGCCTCCTCTCTGCTTTCTCTGCCCGCTGCCCGGGCTTGGCTTCTCGCCACGTGGGCATCAGCTGTCTGTGCTTCTCCTTGGACGCAGCCCCGGCATGTCCACTGGGTTCGCCTCTGTTCAGAGTGTGGGCCGGGCCAGCTCCCACCACCTTCCCGTCTCTGCCCTCGGCTCCTGGGTCTCCTGCATCTGGAAGCTTCTCCCTGCCCTCCCACCTTCTTCTGCCTGAACCCCCACCTGGGCCTGTCTCTGTCTCAGGCTTCGTCTGCTGGCACCTTGCGTTTCTCCCTGCGTGGAGCTGGCCGACCACCTGCTTCAGAACACGTGGCTGGAGCGAGGAAAGCAGGGCTTTGCGATCAGACGGGGCAGGTGGCCTGCTCCCGGAGCCCTCGGAGGCTGCCTGTCACCTGTGATCTGAGGAATCGCCCTTCCCACCTGGCACGGCTGTTGTGAGCAGTGAGACAGGTGTTGTGTGAAGGCCATGGTCATCACCGTGGGCCTCGCAGCCTCTGGAGGGGGCAGCAGCAGGTACAGTGCTGTGACTGGCAGTGGGCTTGTGCCCGGGCTCGCAGTCGTGCGGGGGGCACACACTCGTAGTAGGGAGTCAGGACCTGTGACGACGCTGTAGCAGCAAGCTTGTGGACGCCCAGACCAGCGATCCCCTCTGGAGAACAGACGCCCACAGGGGATGTGATGTGGGCCTGGCCTTCCCCTTGAGGAAGGTGCTCCGGAGGAGCCAGGTTCGGACGCCGGTGCAGGCAGACCCCCGCCCTGAGGCCCCTCTGTGGTCTTCTCTGGTGGGGAGCTTAGAATTGGAGGCCCTAAGGGCAAACACCTTGGGCTGAGTGCGTTTTCAGGGACTAGCTTGAGCGTTCCCATGTGATGCCAGGTTAGCATGTTACAGAGAAGGAATCACAAGTGCCCCGAAGTGGCCGGACCCCTACGAACTCCAGGGGGCGGTAAACTTGAGAGCCCTGATGTGAGTGGGTATCTGATATCAGAGACCTTGGTGCAGGGGTCAGTGTCTGTGTTTTGAAGGAAAGCTGCAGGTGGGGCCGCAGTTTGCATTTGCAGAAAAGTGGTCTGTCACCTTGGGGGCTTATGAGCATACAGCTATCATGCTCACCCTGGGGATGGAGGCTCAGAGGCGGGCTGGGGCCTTGGGGCACTGCAGAGGACCGGTCCCAGGGTGGTGGGGCAGGCCCTTAGGACTCTGGCCGTCTCTGTTCCCAGGTTGGGGCAGAGCTGAGAGGCCACCCGCCCAGGGACAAGTCTCCGCCCCCACAAAGCAGGGAAGCTCCTCCTCCTTCCCATGGCTGTTCCTCAATGTTTGGGGCCAAAGGGGTTTGGCAGGTCCCCTTGGGGCCTTGTGAAAAAGGGGAAAAAAGCAAAACACCCCACTGTTGAATTGCTTTGTGTATTTTGTGTTGTGTCTATGAAAATTGCTCCATGATTATTTTTATACTTGTAACCCTTTTGGGGATAAAGAGTTCTGCATCCTTAAAGGGGCCACTGCCAGTTTCCGAGCTCTGGATCAGGTGCCAGACAACCTGGCTGAGTGAGTCTCCCACTCCCAGCCCCACCGAGGTCCCTGATGGGAGGGGTGCCAGGGGCGTGTGGTCTGGGTGCATCGTCCTCGCCCTGTGGGTGCAAACCCACTTGTGGGAGAAGGACGCTCTTGGGTGTAACTCACGAGCAGAGTGGAGCGGGCCTTGCATTCCGAGAACACGGGTCTCGCACACCCATGCCTACTGCTCTTGCTTTCAGCCTCCAGAGTCTCCCCGACTTAGCATGTGGGGCCTGTCCTTCCCCCTGGACCCCGGCTCCGTAGCCTGCCCAAGTGACTTCAGAATCCGCCTTCTCTAGTCAGTCCTTGGTGGGGATTCTGAGCCGTGCACGAGTCTTGGACCCGCCTTCATTCTCCTTTCCTGTCTCCTCTCTTAACTCAGCCTCTTTCCCTCACCTCTCCTCCTCCTGCCTGGGCCCAACCATCCTTCAAGACACTGGCCGCTAACCCCCCGGGGCCCCAGGTTATCTCAAGGATCAGATGAAAACTTTGCACAATCTGTCCAGGAAGGCGCAGACTCGCACAAGTCCACACCACATGCCTGTCCTTCCAGGGGGGCAGCCAGGACCCTGTGGAGGTGGGCTGAGCTTTCAGACCCCCTAGCCACTGTGGACTCTCCCCAGCTCTGCCTGGTCCTCCCTCCTCCTGCCCCCAGAACTCCAGCGTCTACCCAGACCCCTTCTGAGCAGGGTCTGTAAGCAAGGAGCAATAGGGTGGAGGACAGATGAACCAGCCGGGGGCAGGGAGGGCTGGCAGGGTGCATGGACGTGGGATGAGACCCTCCCTCAGCTCTGGGCGGCCCAGAGAGGTGCTCAGTATTCCTCCGGGGGAGCCCAAGCATCTGCTGACCGAGACTGGCCGAGAGTGCCTTTAACGACCACTGGTCTTGCGGTGCTGAAAACCTGCTGTGTGCCGGGTGCTAGGCCGGAGCGGGGAGAGAAGATAGAAGCCCTGGAGGGGCATCGTCTTGTGGGCGGCGGCAGGGGCGGGTGGCAGAGACATGCAGCTGTGGGACCAGAACACACACATCTTCCGCCAGGCATTGGCGTCTCCTTCACCCCGAGGCCCCTGGAACCCACTGGTGGGATCTGGCGCCCAAAGCCCACCTGGGCGAGGGGACTCAGACCCCCTGGGCCTAGCTGGCTCCGATCCGGCCATCCTTCCCCTGGTCCGCACGGAACCCCGGGGATGAGGGCTCCGCCACGATGATGGCTGTGGGGCTGGTGTGTCTGGGCATTCAGACTCCGGAAGTGCACTTGCTGGAGGTGTAAGCAACCTGGCTGCGTGGGTGTCCAACCTGGTGCTGGGAAAGCGGGGGCGGCCGCTCCACGACAAGGGCCATACTGGAGCCTAGTGTGAAGTGCGGCCAGNGGATGAGGGCTCCGCCACGATGATGGCTGTGGGGCTGGTGTGTCTGGGCATTCAGACTCCGGAAGTGCACTTGCTGGAGGTGTAAGCAACCTGGCTGCGTGGGTGTCCAACCTGGTGCTGGGAAAGCGGGGGCGGCCGCTCCACGACAAGGGCCATACTGGAGCCTAGTGTGAAGTGCGGCCAGGGCCATGGGCTGTGGGCATCCTCCCTGGGGCCTCCCCAGGGCCCTCCCTCTGCGACGGGCTCTGTCCTGCTCTCACCGCCGTCTCCCATCCCTGCCTCCCTCCAGGATGGCGCTTGACCCCCGTGGTGTCGCGCCTCCTGTGGCCCCCGTCCTGCTCCTTTGCAGCCACAGCTTCAGTGAGTGCTCCCACCCGCTCCTCCCTCTCCCAGGCCGTCTCGAGCCCCCTCCCTCCCCTTGCTCACCACCCGGGGCCCCGGCCCCATCACCTGTCCTGTCTCTGCACCGCCACTGTCGATCACATCGTCCTCCTCACGCCTTGTCCACTCGGCTCCTGGGACACGCTTCTCCCTGGGGTCACGCCGTCCACTCCCCTGCTGTCTCTCCTCATCCCCCACCTCCAGGCGTCACAGGGCCCCTGGGCTCTGACCTGCGCCCGATTCTCATCCAGTGCAG
>SJYV01002373.1:307487-330734 GCA_006410875.1 Neotragus pygmaeus | reverse complement strand
TAAAGAGTTCTGCATCCTTAAAGGGGCCACTGCCAGTTTCCGAGCTCTGGATCAGGTGCCAGACAACCTGGCTGAGTGAGTCTCCCACTCCCAGCCCCACCGAGGTCCCTGATGGGAGGGGTGCCAGGGGCGTGTGGTCTGGGTGCATCGTCCTCGCGCTGTGGGTGCAAACCCACTTGTGGGAGAAGGACGCTCTTGGGTGTAACTCACGAGCAGAGTGGAGCGGGCCTTGCATTCCGAGAACACGGGTCTCGCACACCCATGCCTACTGCTCTTGCTTTCAGCCTCCAGAGTCTCCCCGACTTAGCATGTGGGGCCTGTCCTTCCCCCTGGACCCCGGCTCCGTAGCCTGCCCAAGTGACTTCAGAATCCGCCTTCTCTAGTCAGTCCTTGGTGGGGATTCTGAGCCGTGCACGAGTCTTGGACCCGCCTTCATTCTCCTTTCCTGTCTCCTCTCTTAACTCAGCCTCTTTCCCTCACCTCTCCTCCTCCTGCCTGGGCCCAACCATCCTTCAAGACACTGGCCGCTAACCCCCCGGGGCCCCAGGTTATCTCAAGGATCAGATGAAAACTTTGCACAATCTGTCCAGGAAGGCGCAGACTCGCACAAGTCCACACCACATGCCTGTCCTTCCAGGGGGGCAGCCAGGACCCTGTGGAGGTGGGCTGAGCTTTCAGACCCCCTAGCCACTGTGGACTCTCCCCAGCTCTGCCTGGTCCTCCCTCCTCCTGCCCCCAGAACTCCAGCGTCTACCCAGACCCCTTCTGAGCAGGGTCTGTAAGCAAGGAGCAATAGGGTGGAGGACAGATGAACCAGCCGGGGGCAGGGAGGGCTGGCAGGGTGCATGGACGTGGGATGAGACCCTCCCTCAGCTCTGGGCGGCCCAGAGAGGTGCTCAGTATTCCTCCGGGGGAGCCCAAGCATCTGCTGACCGAGACTGGCCGAGAGTGCCTTTAACGACCACTGGTCTTGCGGTGCTGAAAACCTGCTGTGTGCCGGGTGCTAGGCCGGAGCGGGGAGAGAAGATAGAAGCCCTGGAGGGGCATCGTCTTGTGGGCGGCGGCAGGGGCGGGTGGCAGAGACATGCAGCTGTGGGACCAGAACACACACATCTTCCGCCAGGCATTGGCGTCTCCTTCACCCCGAGGCCCCTGGAACCCACTGGTGGGATCTGGCGCCCAAAGCCCACCTGGGCGAGGGGACTCAGACCCCCTGGGCCTAGCTGGCTCCGATCCGGCCATCCTTCCCCTGGTCCGCACGGAACCCCGGGGATGAGGGCTCCGCCACGATGATGGCTGTGGGGCTGGTGTGTCTGGGCATTCAGACTCCGGAAGTGCACTTGCTGGAGGTGTAAGCAACCTGGCTGCGTGGGTGTCCAACCTGGTGCTGGGAAAGCGGGGGCGGCCGCTCCACGACAAGGGCCATACTGGAGCCTAGTGTGAAGTGCGGCCAGGGCCATGGGCTGTGGGCATCCTCCCTGGGGCCTCCCCAGGGCCCTCCCTCTGCGACGGGCTCTGTCCTGCTCTCACCGCCGTCTCCCATCCCTGCCTCCCTCCAGGATGGCGCTCGACCCCCGTGGTGTCGCGCTTCCTGTGGCCCCCGTCCTGCTCCTTTGCAGCCACAGCTTCAGTGAGTGCTCCCACCCGCTCCTCCCTCTCCCAGGCCGTCTCGAGCCCCCTCCCTCCCCTTGCTCACCACCCGGGGCCCCGGCCCCATCACCTGTCCTGTCTCTGCACCGCCACTGTCGATCACATCGTCCTCCTCACGCCTTGTCCACTCGGCTCCTGGGACACGCTTCTCCCTGGGGTCACGCCGTCCACTCCCCTGCTGTCTCTCCTCATCCCCCACCTCCAGGCGTCACAGGGCCCCTGGGCTCTGACCTGCGCCCGATTCTCATCCAGTGCAGCTCTGCTTCCACCGCTGCCCTCAGCTCCTTCTTAAAGCAGAGGCGTGGCTTATCTGTCACAGGGTTTGCCCCTCTAGTCCTGGTGTCCTCACAGAGCTACGCAGCCAGCTCCAAGGCCTGGCTTCGGAGCAGTCTCCTGGCCCCGCCATGAAAGTCCGTTCCCAGTAGTTGTCACTCCCCATCTCCCCCCGGGGCCCCTGGCGACCACCCGTCTGCTTCCTCTCTCACCATCTGCCTGTTCTGGACAGTCCACATCAGTGCATCTCACGGCACGTGGCTTTGCACCCAGCTCTCATGGAGTGCGGTGTTTCCGAGGTGCGTGCGTACCAGGACACGTGTCTGTGTCCACGCCTGTCCTCAGCCCCTCACACACCTCCCTGGGTGTCTAAGAGGCCCTGAGGCTCACCACACCCAAATCACGTTCTGCTTACTCCAGACTCCCCAGTGGCCTCCTCCCTAATCAGCTCCCGCGGTGACTCAGGCTCCACCCCTGGGTGCCGTCCGCACCAGCGATGCGCTCACGAAGCCTCCAGAACACTGCCGGGTCTGACTACACCTTCCATCACTGCTGCCGCTCCATCGCTCCCCAGTCACTTGCGGGAGCCCCCTGACTGGCTCAGCTCCCATCCCTCACTGCCGGCTCCTGCAGCCCTGGTGAGCCCGCAAGGCCAGGGTCCCCTGTGTTTTCCATCTCACCTGATTGAAGGACCACACACTTCTGCCTGGTCCCTGGGGCCTCCGAACCCACTGTCCCTTTGCCAGCACTCTTTCTCCAGGTGTCTGTCTGTACGTCCGGCCCCTGCTCACAGAGAACGTCCCTGACAGCCAGTGTATACCAGCCTCCCACCCTGCCCTCCTCCTCCACTCCTCAGGTCTGCCCGCCCGGCCAGCTGAAACGTGTGTGTGTGTGTGTGCGTGCACATGTGTGTGTGTGTGTTCACTTGTCTGCTGCTTTCCTGTGGGCTCAGTGAGAACACCTCAGCTGGGTGAACAGACGGACGGAAGGACAGACCTAAAGGGCTCCCTGCAGGGGAAGACGGACCACAGCTTTCCCCAGATCCTGTTTCTCTAGGACCAGATAAAGGCATTTCAGTAGAGAGTCATTTTCCTAGATGAGTCCACGGTATGTCTCTTTCTTCCAGAAGGCCAGGCCCTAGTGTGGTTTTCATGAAAGACCCTGACCTGTGCGTTCAGACAGAGACGCGCTTTAACCCCAGCGCTGCCCGAGGGTACAATCACATCACTTAGCCTCTCCGAGCCTGGGTATTTTTCTTTCTCTTAACCGTCACTTACTAGGCTACTGAGAAGACAGAGAGCCATTTGAAACATGCCTGCTGCTGTATCTGCATCCGGCTAGTGTCAAGCCAAGGCCCTCAGTAAATACGCCTCTCTTTCCTGTTTGATGAGAGAATGTAGAAATTTCCACCAGCCCTGTTACTAAGACCTGTTCTACTTCCAGGAAGCCGGGTGGTGGTGTGGCTAGTGGTGGGCTCAGGGTTCCACCCCAGCCGTGCAGCCCTGTGGCCCCCGGAGCCTGGGCCTGGGTTTCCGCCCTCACTTTCCGGGTGAGCTGCAGCGAAGAGGAGCTGCCCAGGGCTTCTGGCCCCATGGAGCCTGGCCTGACTGGCTCACCCGCTTCCTAAGCAAACAGGCGCTGCTTGGAAGGAGGTGGCGGTGGCAGTGATGAAATTGTTCTGGAGAACAGACTGTTTCCAGCGTCCTGATTTGCATTCCAGCTCCTGACAGGCTCATTACAGCCTTTCTTCAGGGGTCTCTAAAGCAGCAGCTCTCCCTCCCCTCAGTCAGGGAGGTGCACCTGAACTTGGTACCAGCCTCGAGGTGGGGCAGGCTGCCCTGCGTGTAGCAGCGGGCACCGCAAGGTGCCTTCAGCTGTGATCAGACGAGGGCCACCCCCGATCGGTGTGTTGGGGGGGTGCAGCCAGGAGACCCCGTCCCCTGCGGAGGGCCGTCTGTACTCCTCACGGCTCTGTGTGCTGCAGAGCGTGTCAGTCAGGGATCTGCATCTGAACTTGGTACCTGAGCTGGGGGGCGGGGGCCGCGTAGGGAGCGGGACAGGATGGGGGCAGCCAGACCGGGCGTGAGGGGCGCTGGAGCTGGGCACAGGGCATGCAACCCACTCCAGCGTTCCTGCCTGGAGAATCCCATGGAGAGAGGAGCCTACAGTCCGTGGGGTCGCGCAGAGTTGGACACGACTGAAGCGGCTGAGCTCGCACCCCGGGTGCAGAGGGAGGGGACCGCCCGGCGCCAGTGCTCACACCGCGTCCTGTCCCAGCCCCGGACTCCAGGGGCCATGCGGGCAAACCTGGGCTCGGACTCCCACCAGGACGGAGGGGTGCGTGTCAGGCCAGGAGGGTGAAGCGCCTTCCGTCCTGGCTGGCCAGCCTGGTTTAGAGCTGCTGGACATCGGGCCCCAGGGGAGGCAGTCCACCCCTGTGCTCCTGCCCTGAGCCCAGCTGGCACTGAGTGTGGTGGGCCGGCCTGGCGGGTCTCTTCCCCAGCCCTTGGCAGCAAAGGCCTCGGCAGCCTGCCCCCACGTGTCAGAAGCCTTGGACCCCTGCCCAGGGTGCTGCTCTGGGGCCAAAATGGCTTTCCTGCCAATTAAGCAGACAACACAGCACGCAGTCAGAGTCCACGTTGCTTTTAAATATTCCCTTTTTCTCCTGGAAGGAGTGCTCTGCTGGCCCAGAGGGGTATGGGCTGCCTCTCACGTGATGGTAGGAGGCTGATTGGTCAAACCAGGAGGGCGTGAGGGTGGGGTAGAGAGGCTGAATAATCACCCCGTCCTCTCCAGCTCAGTGATTCAAGGTCCCCACACCTGCTCCTTCACAAGCTTCTCTGCGCCGGGCATCACCTCCTCTGTGCTTCTCCGCCCCAAGCCCTCCCTTCAGGGACCCTCGCCCTGCACACCTCTCTCTGCGCTTACCCCCACACTGCCCTGACCCCCAGCCTGGGAGCTTCACTCACCCCCCACACTCACCCCATCCTCGGGGCCTCTCTTGAAGCAGGGATGGAGTGGTGGTGCTGGAGGTGGGAGTGAAAAGGAGCATCTGGTGGCGTCTGCAGGGTCCATCTGATGCCACGTGGGGCAGCTGGGGGCCTGGTCTGCTGTGTGTGCTGAAGCAGAATAGGGGGCCTGGAAGGAGCTTGGCATGGGGGCCAGGTTTCAGGCGGGGGGGCATGGGCTCAGAGCCCAGAGGAGGCGGTTCTGGGCAGAAGGGGCAGCTGTGATGCGGTCGGGGCTCAGGTGAGGATGGAGAGCTTGGCTTGGAGCTCAGGTCAGACTTCCTGGAGGGGCGAGGAGTCTGACGGGCCGCCAGGACTAAGTCAAGTTTTCCCAGGCACGAGCGCGGGTGTGGGGCAGCCCAGGTGATACCGAGCCTTTCCTTAACGTCCCTGGGCTTCGGCCTTCTCATCCATAAAACGGCAACACTGATACCTTCTCTGCAGCAGCGGGGCGGAGTGCTGGGGGGCACAAGGGTTAAAGGAGTCTCTGACCAGTGCCCACCCCAGCGGCAGTGAGCAGCGATCCCACCGTCTTACACCCCAGAGTGTCGTCACATTAGGAGGAGCTCCAGGGTGGCTGGCACATGCCCCGGGGACGTCCAGAACCCAGCGAGCCCCATGGCGCCCCCACGCCCTGATGCCTTCCCAGGGCTCCAGGGTTCCCCAGCCGTCAGGGCTGAGTGAACTCATCTCCCAAGACGTTTCCTGGCCTCTGGCCCTTTAGACAGTTCACTGAGCCAGAAGGACGGGGAGCTCCTTGTCTCTGGGCTTTGGGGCTGGGGGACTGCGAGTCTGCAGACCCGCTGGNTAGGGTTTAGGGTTAGGGTTAATATTTGAGGTTAAGGGTTAGTGTCAGGGTTAGGCATTACTTTTGGGGTTAGGGTTAGGGGTTAGGGTTTGTGGTTGGGGATTAGGGTTGGGGGATAGGGTTAGGGTTGGGGATTATGATTGGGGGGGTTAGCGTTTAGGGGTTAGGGTTAGGGTTTGGGTTAGGGTTAATATTTGAAGTTAAGGGTTAGTGTCAGGGTTAGGCATTAGGTTTGGGGTTAGGGTTAGGGGTTAGGGTTTGTGGTTGGGGGTTAGGGTTGGGGATTGTGATTGGGAGGTTAGTGTTTAGGGGTTAGGGTTTGGGTTAGGGTTTGGTCAGCCTCCGCAGCCACTCCTCGGGCCTCAGCCAGGGCCCCATGGCTGATCGCGTACCATTCCCAAGCTCCAACAACACGGAGACACAGGTTTTGGCTGTCCATCCGGCATGGGGTTCTGAACCCAGGCCTGGAGTCCTGAGGCCCCCCCATCTTTGGCGTGGTTGGAGTGAGATTTAGGCCACAGACGCCGTGGGCCTGCTGACGAGCTGTGGGGGATGCACGTGACCCGGGTTGCTTTTGTACCAGCCTTGGGGTTCCGGGCCCACTCACTGAGCTATGAACATGGCATTTCCCAAGCTCAGCCGGGGCTCTCAGACAGGCCTGCCGGCTCCTAGACCAGAGACCCCCCCCCACAGGACACCGGGATCTGATAGTCCCCTAGGGTGGGCAGGGGTCACGTGCGTCCTCCAGAGCTCGGTGCCCTGATGACATTGCGCTGCCGTCCCCCCAGCTCCCCAGGGAAGAGGCGGCCCCACACACTGCTGCCTGTTTCCCGAGCCCCGTGGGAGGACCCAGTGGCCCTGGGCAGGTGGCGGCCCTGGCGCGCCTTCTGCTGCAGGACGTTGGTAGGGGGGGCAGGTCGCTGCATGTCCTGAGCACCTGCTGGGGACACAGGAGGAGGCAGACCCCTCCTGGCTTCGCTCAGCCTTTGCTGGCAGGTCATGAAGCTGCGGAGACACAGCCTGGTTTCGTGGGGGGTCTGGTGAGGTCACACGGGCCTGGACTTGCCCCGGCTCTGCCGCGGTCTCAGCTGCGGACCCTGGCATGGGGTCCAGGGAGGTGACCGTGTTCTGGGGAGTGGTGGAGGCCCAGCTCCCCAGGGTCATCCACGAGCCCCTAATCCCCACCCCTACCCTCCTGCATCCCTGGTGACTTTTTGTCTTTAATTTTTCATTTTCAGTTAATGAGAAACCACTGGGCAAACAACCAGTGAGGCCCACATCAGTTTTCAACTGAGGCTCAACCCCGTTCACGGGAGCGGAGGGTGGACACAGCCCCTGAGCTGAGAGGCCTTCTCATAGGGGTCCCCAGCCAAGGGGGTGAGAAGTTCATCCTCTGCAAACTTAAACACAGGCCCTGAGGCTGGGGGTCGGGGGGACAGGCCTGCTGTTTTCTGTAGCAGGGCCAGACATGCGGAAGTCACCACCAAAAAAGATGGGAAGTGCCGTGATCTGGAAGAGATTTAAGAGCTCACCCGTTCCATCAGCTGGTGCTGAGGGGGCCGCCGGGGGGTCTGAGCAGGGACTGAGGGCCTGGGCCTCCCTGCTGGGGGCTACGGAGCCCCTGGTGACCTTGGAGGAGCTCACGCCCTGCTTGATGCTGAGAAAGAAGCAGTCGCAGCTCGGAGCTTTAAGCTCAGAAACAAACAGGGCCAGGAATTGGGCAGCAGGAGCTTTAGGTGCTCCTTGCTCTATTTGGGCAGGTGCAGGAGGGAGCAAGGGCACATGGGCCTGCAGGATGAGGGGGAAACCGTCTTGGCTGTGGGGCCTCTGGGGACACTGAGTGCATCAGAGAAGCCAGCAGTCCTTCCCGAGTGGCACGAGGCCCATCTGGGAGCAGAGGGCCACGAGTCAGCCGTGGGCCCCTGGGCAAGGGCCTTCTCCTCCGGCTCAGGGTTGCCCAGGCGGCCCCATAGCCTGAGGCCGGCCCAGCCCTGGAGCCTTTCACAGGGCACCGTGCAGGACGGGGGTGCGGCCTGGCCCCAGCTCCTCTGCACACGGAGGGCCTGGCCGGTAGGAGGGGCAGCGGCCCCCGGACACCTGTCCTCCGCCGGACGCAGCTCCGGAGCTGGCGTGGGCCCCCGGGAGACGGGCCCCTTGGAGCCGGTTGGCCCGTGCTCATTTTCAGGGGACCCACCTTAGTCCAAGAAAGTCTGGATCCTCATGTGTGCCAGCCCCCCGGAACCTCTGGAATGCTCAGGGCCCCGCCTGAGTGGCCAGGCCAGGGCTTCTGTCAACAGGGTCACCTCTGGTGAGGGTGCTTAGGCCCAGCACGAGGTCCTCGCCACGTGGACGGCCGGCTGGGCCCATTGTCTGCAGGCTGGTCTGCTCTGAAGTCTTCCTGCCCTGTCTGACCCCTGTGCCCCAGGTCGGGGCAGGGGCAGTGGGTTTGTGCAGGCCTCAGCAGCCCCCACCCCACCCCCTACACTGAGAGCCTCACCAAGGGGCTTTCTGCAGTGCTGCCCTCCCTGGCCTGGGCAGAGGGTCCATTGGGGGCCCCCTTACTGCCTCCTCTTGAGCCCTTAAGCCCACCTGCCAAAGGGCTGGCGGCCAAGTCTTGNATTGGGGGCCCCCTTACTGCCTCCTCCTGAGCCCCTAAGCCCACCTGCCAAAGGGCTGGCGGCCAAGTCTTGGCAGGGCAGCGCCCTGGGGGCTCAATGGGCACCACTTCTGGCCCGACCCCGATCCCAGTCCCGCGTAGGGCAGCCGGCTCAGCACCGCCGTCTGTCCAGCAGCCCAGCTCCTGTAGTTCAGGCGCACAGGCCGCTCGGCAGGTTCTCTTGTGGCCTGTGTCCTTCCCGNGCGCCCTGGGGGCTCAACGGGCACCCCTTCTCACGGCCAGGAGTGGCCCGACCCCGATCCCAGTCCCGCGTAGGGCAGCCGGCTCAGCACCGCCGTCTGTCCAGCGGCCCAGCTCCTGTAGTTCAGGCGCACAGGCCGCTCGGCAGGTTCTCTTGTAGCCTGTGTCCTTCCCATATGATCTGTGCGCTCTGGGATGCTGCGTCTATGGGAAGCTTTGGCTGTCACTGCTTAAAGAGTCCGTTTGACATGATAAATGTTGATTGAGCACCAGGCAGGTGTCAGGCCCTGGGCCGTGTGCAAAAAGGCTGAGACTGAGGCTGGGGAGTGTTGGGGGAGGCAGTCCTGGCACAGCAACTAGATGCCAAGTGAGCCCGCATGCTGCGCTGGCTCAGTAGAGAGAGTGGTCTGAAGTGGACCTGGAGGGCTGAGCCCAGGCCTGAGCACCATGAAGCCTGTCTTGAAGCCATCCAGTTCATCCCTCCCGTGTTATACGTAGATGAACAAGCAGAGGCTCAGAGAAGTTGTGATTTCCCTAAGGTCACACAGCAAGCCATAGGCAGGCCTTGTTCATTCATCAGTTCCGTGACTGAACCCTGAGCCCTGCCTTCAAAAAGCTCACCTTCAATGAGCTTCAAATCAATGAGACATTTTGTCAGTGGAAAATCCTGACATGAGGCTATACATGATATGGCCTTGTGCAAAGCTGGGTGTGATTCAGGAAGTCTTCCCGGAGAGAATGCTGCTCGAGCTGAGTTTTGGAAAGGACCAGAGGAGCTGGCAAGGCCGAGAGTATCGGGGGTCCTGTGAGGAGGTGGTGGATGGCAGGAGGGGTGTCAGAGGGTGCTGGGGAAGAGCAAGCAGCGGAGGAGCGGCAGGTGATCTTCAGCTTGGTCTAGAAGACTCTGAAGGCCTTCAATCCTGTATCGGCACCCTTTTACATCTTCTCAATGGAAACCCTTTCTCTTCTTGGCTGTCTCCCCCTACCCTCCAACCCTCTGGACTGACCCAGGAATCCAGAGACCTGGCTTCTAGGCCTGGCCCCACTCCCAGACAGCAGAAGGTCTGCAAATCCTGGGGAGACCCAAGGTACCCGGGCCCTGCTGGGCACAGGGGGACATAGCGTCCACACATTTTTGTGCAGACAGGAGCCCAGGTAAATGCCGAGTGCTGAGCGCAGCGCAGGTGAGGCTGAGCTGGACAGGCAGACAGGGCAGCTTAACAGCCTGTGTAAAGGTCCAGTGGCATGAAACCAGCTGCACAGCCCCTTCCCGTGCCCGCTGGGATGACCCCCTCCCCCAACGTGCCCCTCCCTCCTGCCCTCAGCTCTCTCATCTGGGAAGGAAGGTCTTAGATTCCTCCCTATCCTCCTGGCTCCAGCAGCCACCTGTGCGGTCTGACCCTGCGGGGGAGGTGGTCTGGGGCTGGGGTGACCTTGTGTGGGGAGGACCAGGCTGGACGCAGAGCCACAGGAGCCGTGGAGGGGCCTGCGTGGGTGGCAGCGATCGCCGCTTTATTGAGTAAGTCTTGAGAGAAGATGAAAAATGAGAGATTGAAAAGGTAGGGATGCTGCTCGGGGACAGCGGAGTCATTTTAAACTCTCTGCTGTCCTCGGAATGATGTCTTTGCATAATGCCCCCAGCCAGCAGGCACAGCATTCATTCTTTTGTTCTGTTTTTCCCCCGGTTTATCGTCAGTCAAGGTGCTCGTCCAGAAAGAGAGGGTTGAAGGCAGAGGACTTAATGGCGGCCTCGTGTCCAACATGCAGTGTTGTATTCCCTGTGCAGAAGGCAGTTCTGTTCCAGAGGGGAAGGGAGGGGCCCCCGGACCCCAGGACACGCCCTGCATCGGATCCGCAGCCCGGCCCTGGGTGCACCGGCTCCGTACGGGGTCCCAGCGTCCCTTCTGAAAGGAGATGGTTTGGATAGACAAGCCCTGGAGGCCTGTAAGCTGCACAGCTGTAACAAACAGCCCCAAATTTCAGGGGCCCAACACAGCAACCTTACTTTGTGTCTCCTGGTGTGGGTGGTGGGGTCTATCTGGGGCTCATGGAGTTGGGGGGTTGGGGTCCCTGGCCCCGCCCACCACACCACTGCCCTTATCCTGTGGCTCCTCCCCCGACCCGTCCAGCATCTTTAGTTCTGTCACTCGGCCGAGCAGGGACTGCAGGAGGGATGAGTTTGTGAGCCAGCTTTGCAGGGCGTGTGTCACTGTCCCCCTACTGTCCCTTGGCCGCAACTCAGGATCGCGTCCACACCTTACCGCTAAGGGACTGGTTTGGTGAACACACAGCCGGCCTCCGCCCGCCAGAACGTCTCAGGGCAAGTGTTCCGTGAGGGAAGGGCCAGCCCAGCAGGCCCCTAGGCGGACGGGGCTGTGGGCAGGGCCTTGAGCCCCCGGGGGCTGGGGTGCACTGCCAGGGAGGAGACAGAGGGCCGGCCAGCAGTGTGGCGCTCTCCAGCGAGACCCTGCCCCGAACGCAGGCTCTTCACACCCACCCGGTCTTGAGCTGTGCGTGCACTGCTGCCCGTGGTCCCCGCTGTCACTGATTGAGGCTGTCGGGTACATCTCTGCCCTGGGTTGGAACTCAGCCGTCTCCCGGCTCACCTGTGGTCCCCGCCGTCACCCCTGGAGCCTGTCGGGCACATCTCTGCTCTGGGTTGGAGCTCAGCCGTCTCCTGGCTCTGCACCCCAGCCCTCTGGCTGCATCAGGAGAGGAGGCAGAAGCCCTGGCTCTCCCGGAACCAGGACGTGGTCTGAGCTCCGCCACCCTGCTCTCCTGGCCCACCAGCCGGGGGGAAAACCACAGGCAGAGGGACCCCTGACCTGGCGGGTGGTGTGGGCCAAGTGTGTCTCTCCCCGTCACTGAAGCAGGTTCAGGGTCCCCCGCAGGTCCACGTGGCAGGGGGACCCCTGACCCGGCGGGTGGTGTGGGCCAAGTGTGTTTCTCCCCGTCACTGAAGCAGGTCCACAGGGTCCCCCGCAGGTCCACGTGGGCCACGGCTGCCCGGGGCTCCCCAGCAACCGGCCCCTGCACGGACGAGCCCAGGAAGCCGAGAACATCTCCACGAGCCAGCTCCCAGCCGCACACGTCCCCCCTCCAACTCCAGCTCGCCTTAATTTTAATTTAATTCCCTTTAATCTTTAATGAAAAGTTGTAAAAGTAAATTATTTACCCAAGAGAGCCAAACGGCTCCTCAGGAGCTGTTCTCAACTGGAGGGTAATTACACGTGCGGGTCTGGAGCAGTCTCCCTCCCCAGGTTCTGGGGAGGAGGCATTCTGGTTTATGAACTAATTAGCTACCTCAGTGACTGTTAAAAACAAATGACGTTTGGTGCCTTGAGAGCAGGGCCCTGGTCTCACGCAGTGCCCACCTTGATGAGCGCCCAAGGGCAGGACGAGCCCGTGACCCTGAGGCCCCGGGCAGCCCAAGCTGAGCTCTCAGGAGCAGCCCTGCCCCTGGTGCATCCCTCCCATCCCATCCCCCGTCTGAGCCCCGCACAGCGGACAGAGGACCTACCCCCTTCCTCACAGGGAGGGAGGCTCAGAGGACAGGGTAGGTGCAGGGGGACTGTGTGGTTTCACACCTCCTCCTCAGATGCCCACTGCCTATTTTTGTGTAAGATCCTTTCCCAGAACACCGTCACCCCTACCTGCAGGGCATTTCTGTGCTTCTAACCTCTTTTGTCAACTCTTTCAGGAAAATAGCAAAACAACATTGGAAATTTCTGGACTAAGAGAAACCATATTTGGTGCAGTTGGTCAAGACTTGGAGGAGTGGGCATGCTAGGAGAGATTGTGTGTGCATGCATGCTTGTGCTTGTGAGCTGAAATGTTGGTGCTGAGGGCCCACCTGGTACCCTAGGTCAGTACACTCTTGTCTCTGGGTTTCCTAATGGCCACAGAGAGTAGGTCAGTGACTTGGCTCTTATCGGTACCCAGGGAAGACTTCCTGCCCTGGTTGCGTACAGAGCAACCAGCCACATTTGCAGTAGAGGAAGTTCACTACTTTTTACTGGATTGTTGGAAATTACAGGGTTTTCTGCTAGCTCTGCCTGTGCCTTCTCCCAAGGACAGCTGGTGTTGAGGAGGGTGAAGCAAAACTCACTGGCCAGGAGCTTTACCTTGGTTCTCAGCCCACATCCCAAGGCTCAGCTATTATTCTTTTCTCATTTGAGGGTATTTTTGTGTGTGTGTGTGCTTCATTTAAAGGGTGACAAAGCTTGATTAATTCTCAAACCTAGCCTTGCCTGAATCAAATTTGGCTCTAAAATCTAGGCCCATCCAAGATTTATGTCAACTAGAAAAATGTGTGTGCCTTGTGAAATTTGAAATTCAAATACATCTTAGCTGAAGCCCGCTTGGTAGATCTTTGAGAACCTGACTCTCTCCAGCTCCTCTCAGGCCTTCCCCTCACTCATTCCTCCATGTGTCTCTAAAGATGCTGTTGTGTCCAGAATCAGACCATAAGTCTGCTTAGCCATCCAGTTTTGTCAAAGAAACCAAAAGCCCAGAAAGAAAGGTGAGCCCGGAACAGCATCCCTGTCGGGAGTCCGGGCTCCAGGGGAAGGACAGGCCTCCACCACCGACTGTGGGAGCCAGGCCCTAAGGAATGAACGAGCAGACCATTAGATGAGTCAGTTGAACACGAAATCCACGAGCCCCTCTCTTCGCCACTGAAAATGACTTGCCTGTGACCTTGGGGCCTGCTGATGTTTTCCGTGTCTCCTTCGGCCCCCAGGGGAACATGCTGGGTAAGCTCCACTGAGAGTCCCACCCTGCCCATTGTCCATGCCTCACAGAGTGCCCGTGGTCCTGGACGCACGCATGCATGCACGCACGCGTGCATGTGCACACACACGTGCACACACACATGCACACACGCACACCATGTCAGAACAGACCTAGGAAGCGCAACTCCAGGGAGCCGCCAGGCAGGTCTTTTCTTTTGAAAAGTCCACAGTGGTCTAGAACTGCCGGACTGTTCGCAGCCATTTGGCAAGTGTCTCTCAAGTGCCAGGAGCGCCTGCCCACCCCTGGCCCTCACACCCGCCCGCGCCGTGGACCGTGCTGGAGAGGCGCTGTGGACACCCAGGGCCAGCCTGACTGGTGGCCTGTCCCTGACTTGCTGTCCTCAGGCTCCGATCTCTACCCAGCCCTCCCCTGGGCTCCGGAGCCCCTGTTCCCAGCTGCCTTTCTGGAGTCCAGGTCCTGACGCGCTGTGCTGGCCTTGGATCTGCCAAGCCCTCTGTCCTCTGCCATGCTCACGCAGAGAGGGGCCCAGTCTACATCCCAGCCCTTGGCCCAGCCCCAGGCCCCAGAGGACGAGTGGGGTTAAGGGATTGGAATTCCAGAAGGTTCCCAGCCAGGGAGAGATGAGTGAATAAGACCAGAAAGAAGGCCTTTGCAAACCTGTGTCTGGGTCAGGGCAGAGACGCATGTCCACCCTGTGGATCACGAGGGCCACAGCAGCCTGGCCAGGCGTGGTTTTGGCAGGAGATGCCACTGCGCCAGGTGCTGGGATGGCTGTACAGAAGAGGTGGGCAGTGCAAGTGCTGGGAGGAACGTAGAGACTCTGAACACGGTGGGTGTGACAGCGAGGTCACGCCGCTGCTGCAGAGCACAGCCTGGTGATCCCTCAGATGATTAAATGCCCCCCTCCCCACTCCAACCAGCAATTCCACTCCGAGGTGTGTGCCCTCGAGAACCAGAGAGCTGTGTCCACACAGACACTGTCCTCGAGCATCCTCAGTGACATTGCTCACAACAGACAAGGGCAGAGGCACTCGGGTGCCCGTCCACAAACGCGTGGATGACCAGCTGTGGTGTGTCCATCATGAGAGGGAGCAAGGCATAGACACCCACAGACTGAGCCCCAACAGCATCACACTCGGGGAGAGAAGCCTGCTCTTAAAGACTGAGTGTGTGGTTATGGGGGCTTCCCTGGTGGCTCAGACAGGAAAGAATCTGCCTGCAGTGCAGGGGACCCAGGTTCTATCCCTGGGTCGGGAAGATCGCCTGGAGAAGGGAGTGGTTCCCCACTCTTGTGTGATAGTCCATAGAACTGGGGTGTCTGTAGAGCTGGAAGCTTGAATCCTGGTTGTTCAGGGGTGGGGGACAGGTGGGAGGGGAGAAGGGGTAGGGGGTCGCNAGCCTGGGGAGAGTGAGAAGGCGGCCTCCGCCCTGGCCTGCCCCCAGCGGCACGAGCTGGCCGGTGTGTGTCCAGCCCACAGGGGGGGTCATCCCTGAACACCAGCCATCCTCAGTTGTGAACAGATCAGACACTGGCCTTGGGAGCCCTGGGGGCGCTGGGAGTTCCAGGGAACCTTGGGGGCCAGGAGTGGGGGCTTGCCACGGCCTTTCCAGGATCAGCTGAGTGTGATGTAGTAGACACTGGGTCTCTCTCCTCAGCCTCCGATACAGCTCTTTCACCCTCTTGGAATTTCCTGGATGATAGGAGCGCCTTTTGTTCTGAAGAGGCTGCTCTGGCTGGGCTCCTGGGTGGCTTCAGCGTGGTCACCAGAAAGGCCTAGCAAGACCAGAAACTTGGACCTTCCTGTCCCACCCCCACTGTCCAGGAGGAGAAAGGGGGCTGGTGGGTAAGTTAATTGATCAAGCCTGCAAGATGGAGCCCTCTTAGAATGCCCTCCACAATGGATATGGAGGGCTTCCTGGTCGGTGAATATGTCCATGAGCCAGAGGCCGTCCATGCCAGCTCCACGGGACAGAAGTGCCTGCATCCGGGACCCTCCCGGACCTCGCCCTGGGCGCCTCCCCATCTGTATCCTTTGTAGTGTCGCTTACAATCAACTGGTCAACGTAAGTTACGTGTTTTCCTGAATTCTCTGAGCTGTTCTAGCAAACTGTCAAACCTGAGGAGGGTCATGGGAACCCCAAGTGTTTTCTAGTTTCCCAAACAAACACAGCAGTTATCAGAGAAGTTACTGGATGCACCGAGAGAGAAGTTGCAAGGCTTCTTGGAGGAGTGATGCTGGAACTAACCCAGGCACCCTGAAGGGTGACCCAGGTGAGGCCTGTGTTGCGAATGCCTCCCACGGTGGAGATGAACTGAGTCGAGCCCAAGGGCAGCCCTGCGTGGACCGTGAATATTTGGAGCTCTGTCGTGGGGCCAGCAGGAGCCAGGGAACCGTGTAGAGCAGGGGTGGGGCGTTTGTGTGGCCGAGGCGTTCCAGTTTGTGGCCGAGGCAGCAGACCCGGGTGCTGCTGGTCTGAACGATGTGTCCTGGTTCTTCAGATCCCAGACTGCTGGCTCCCGGGCCCTGCAGTGCTACAGCTTCCGTGTCTGGACCCCTCCTCCCTCCGAGGGCCAGAGGAGGCTAAGCCAGGAATAGCCCGTGTCCTTTTCATCTCACCAGCTGGGCCAGCCTTGGCCTTGCCCTCCTGACATTTGGTCCCTTCAGGCAGGACAGGCCTGCAACGACCCCCAAATCACCCCATCATCAGACTCTGTCATCTGAAATTCACCCAGCAGAGTCTGGGTCCACAGAAAGATGCCCGAGGTAACTGAACTCTGACTCAGCCATTTGTCAACTCTGCGACCTCAGACACGTCACTTTGGACTTGATTTTTTCCCCCTCATCTGAATAAATGGAGATGAAAATACTTATTTCATGGGAACTTTCATGTTAAGAGTTTCGTTTGATCTCCAGTTTTTCTACACGTGAGAGCAACTCCTCATGAATACTGGTTCCTACTTTGCCCCCCTCCCATTGCCTGCATATCCTCCCGTCCACACCCTGCCGTGTGCCCGGAATCGCAGAGCTGAACACGTGAGTTCACTGTCTCCCACTAGGCCTCTCCATGGGTTCATTGATGAGGTGACGTGAGAGAACATGAGGCAGGCATTTCTAATGCAGATGCTCGCCTGGGAAAGAGATTCCCTGGCAAAGGAGTGAGCTCCGTGACTCTGTGTGGTCAAGTGAAAGCTTCAAGTGTGGGTGGTTTCATACAACGCAGTCGTTGGATGAGGTCTCTGAGTCTTCCATCCAAGGAGCCACTGTCATTAGACGTCTGAAGAGCCAGCCTGGTCCCAGTAAGCAGGAAGGCCTGTCATCCCCTGATTCCCGAGGCCTCTGAACAGTGACTTAAGAGATTAAGACAAATAATAGGGAAAGATCAAAAGAGGGTGTCAACATGCTGGAGCAGAGGCCCAGACCAAGCTCCTATTGAAAACAACTGAAAATGATGGTAATTATGTAAAAACGCATTTTTGAGTGCATCCACAAGCTGGCAGGAAAGTAAGAGATACTCAGCCTGGTACCTGTGTGTAGGCAGAATCCAAAAAGGCTAGCAATGAACTGATGCCAACTTTCATTTGGAGGGTTTTGCCAAAACAGGAGCATCAGTTTTTGCAGCCTCATGAATCAGGAAGGAAGACAAACCCCAGAGCCCACCAGGCAAGAAATATAATAGAAGACCACTCCCCAGTAATTTGAGAGCCCTACTAAACTCAGAGAATGGAAATGAAACTGTCCTGACTCAACCCATTGATTCCATCCCAAATTGGCCTTCCCATGAAGCTGCAGTCCCAAGGCGCAGTCCTGGAAAGCCACCCCCCAAACTTCAAGTCGTTCATTAATTTGAAAATGATCCTAGATATATACACACACCAGACATCTTACAGAAGAGAATGTATCCTTTCTGGAGGAATCTACTCTTGTCCCAAATCTCCTAGGACTTCTACAAGGAACATGAATAATTCAGAGTTATAAAAGAAAGAAAGTCACTAAATATACAAGGAAACAAAGCATGTGTGAGCGCCAGAAGAAATAAAAGCAGCAAACTCAGGCCTGAAGAGGGATAGTATACTGGATTTATCAGACACAGACTACAAAATAAGTATGCTTTATATGTTATGAGAAATGAAGATTATAATGGGTCTAGAACATCATAAAATAATAATCAAGTGGACCACCAAAAAGAGAGCTGAAATTAAATACTTAACGAATAGGTTGGAGAGTATATTAAACCCAGCTTGGGGCAGAGCTAGTAAATGAAAGAGCTGAAGATGTTATAAGAAGTGCAGCCCAGAAAGACCAAAAAATATGAAAGAGACTTAAGGAAGCACAGCAGACAGAGTGAGACACCTTCATATCCATCTAATCAAGTTCCTAGAGAAGCGGGTGCAGAGGATGGAGAAAAGTCAGTATTTGAAAGCATAACGACCGGGAACTTCTCAGAACTGATAAAGACACAAGTCCACAGATGCAACAAGCCCAGTGAATTTCAAGCAGCATAACATTTTAAAGACATAATAGACATAATACATTTCAAAGACCAGATGTGAAGAGATGATTTAAAAGGAGCTAGAAAGCAAAGACAAATTGCCTTCAAAGAAGTGGCAATTTGATTGATACCTGACTTCTCATCAGCAAAAACAAAGTCCAGAAGTCAGTGCTATAGAGAATGAGCTGAGTGGTACAAGTGTTTTTCAACAGGTGAAATGATTATACTTTCATTTCAGCAAAAATAGGGTTTTCCACCACCAAAACCTCACTAACAGGAATTCTGAAGAATGAATCTCAAGCAGAAAGAAATGATGCCAGATAGAAAGTCAGAGACACAAGAAAGAAGGAACAACGGATTGAGGGGCACATGAGTGGATAAATCTAAATCAAACATTATTGTATAATAATGGTTAAGTTAAAACAGCATTGACATGTATAGAGAAATAACAGATTTTGGTAAGGGGGTGATTGGAATCAATGTTTTCTAAAAACTGCTTTAATTTCAACTATAAAGATTCAGGAGGAGGATAAAGGTACTGAGTAACATAGACTTAGGCTTTGGTGCCGGGTTTATGGAAGTTTCAATTTCTGGGATCAGCATTAAGAAAATGAGAAATAGTATAAACAACTTCTAAACAAGTTTCTCCAAAAAAGTTGAATAAGGAAAACTAATTATTCAGTCAAAAAGAAGGAAAGAAGAAGAAGAAAAAGTTCTGAAGAAATAAATAGAAATGACAGAACAAATAAAATGGCAATCATAATGGTATTACTATCCCCCATATTACAGTTAAAAAAAATGGGGCACAGAGTGATAAAGTGACATCTAGAAGTGGTTATAAAATAAGTTATAGAAACAAAGCATATCAGTACTTAAACTAAACTAAATATCCCAGATAAAAGACTAGATGTAAAACCCACAAAATCATGTTTACGATGTTCACAAGAGACACTAAAACATAAGGATATAGTAGGTTGGAATAAAATATTGGAAAAAATTTACCAGAAAAAATCCTAATAAACTGTGAGTCCAAAGTAAAAAATAAAGTACTTCAAGTGATAAAAAATAATAACATCATGATGACAAAAGTAATAACATCAGGACGCATATAATAACTCCAGTTATGTGTGCAACCAATAACACAACTTTAAATCCACAAAGAAAACCAGGTAGAACCAAAAGGAAACAGACAAATCTCACAGTAACTCAAGGACGGAGAAGACAGACGTCATTAAAGATATAAAGGATTTGTAAAACCATCATTCAATTTGACTTAATGGATTTATACTGAATACTCAGCAGCCTAGAAAAATATTTTTATCAAACACATGCAAGATTTGCTTTATGGCCCGGTAAGTAGTTGAATCAAGCTGAATCAAGATTGCTGGGAGAAGTATCAGCAACCTCAGATATATAAATGATTCCACTCTAATGGCAGAAAGTGAAGAAGAACTAAGGAGTCTCTTGATGAGGCTGAAAGAGGAGAGTGAAAAAAGCTGGCTTAAAAGTCAACATTCAGAAAACAAAGGACAGGGAAGCCTGGCGTGTTGCAGCCCATGGGGTCGCAAAGCTTGGACACAACAACTGAACATCACGCATAGTTGAAGGACTGTTACCACACAGATGCATTACCTGAACCCAGTATACCTAAATTAGGGATATAGCACCAAAAGATAATTATAAAGCTCTCATGTATTTGAAATTTAGTAAATACCTCTAGATAGCTCAGAGTTGAGAGAAGAAATCGCCATGGAAAGTAGGAGATACTGAAATCGAACGACAACAAAAGTATATCAGAACTTGTATGACGCAGATAAATCAGTATTTAGAGGAATGTTTTCTAAACTTAAACGCTCATATTCAAAAGAGAAAAGTGTGAAAGTTAATGAACAAAGCACCATCTCTAGGAGCTAAAAGATGGCAGAGGAGATCAAAGAAAATAGAAGACTATAATAAAGATAAGATCATAAGTTAATAAAATAAGAAAGAGAGCCACAATAGCAAAAAACGAAAGGTTGTTTCTTGAAAAGGCTAATAAAATTGAGAAAACTCTGAGTAGATTAATAAAGAAAAAAGGAAAGGCACAAATAGTCACATTACAAATAAAGAGGGAACATCAGATCTTACAGACAACAATAGAATATTGTTGAGGAATAAGAGGAAATTATGGTGACATTCAGAACAATAAGCTTGAAAGTGTAAATGAAATATAAAATTTCTAATATAATACAGATTAAAATCTCTGGTAATAAATAGGATGAATAATCCTAAAACCATTAAAGAAACCAAATCCATTGTTAAAAATCTTAAAAACTCTTTTCAAAAATAAAATTCCAGGTCCAGATGGTTTTTACCAGTGAATTCTAATTCAAGGAACAAAATACTCGAATGCTACACAAAATATTTATGAACATGGGAAAAGGTGGTAAAGCACTCAGATATATTTTATGAGGCTGGTATAACCTTGATATAAAAATCTAACAAACACAGCATAAGAAAAGAAAAATTTAGGCTAAATCCTATATCAATGTAGATGCAAAAATTTGAATCTAAATGTTAGCAAACAGATTCGGTAATGTGTAAAAGAGGACCATGATCAAGCTGTATTCATCCAGAGAATGCAAGGTTGGTTTTACATTGGAAAAGATATTAATGAATCCACCACACTAGTAAATTAAAAGAAAAAGCATATAATTCTTACAGACATGGGGAAAGTCTTTGATAAGAGTCAACATCCTTTTATGACTTTCAAAAAAACCAACCCTCCAGAAAAGCTTCTTAGTAATCTAGGTCTAGAAGAGTTTCTTTAACCTAATAAAAGGATATCTACAAAGAATATACACAGAGCAAACATTATGCTTAATGTTGAAATGTAAGCACTCTTTAAGATGGAGAACACAATGGGATTCATTATCCCCACTTTCATTCAACATTGTATAACCGGTCCATGCCAGCACAGAAACTTAGGTACAAAAGCAAATAAAAGGCATAAGAGCTGGAAACAAAGAAACAAAACTATCATTATTTGCACATTTTATCGTCAGTTATACTTAAAAGGTCCGTCTAGTCAAGGCAATGGTTTTTCCAGTAGTCATGTATGGATGTGAGAGTTGGACTGTGAAGAAAGCTGAGCACTGAAGAATTGATGCTTTTGAACTGTGGTGTTGGAGAAGACTCTTGAGGGTCCTTTGGACAGCAAGGAGATCCAACCAGTCCATCCTAAAGATCAGTCCTGGGTGTTCATTGGAAGGACTGATGCTGAAGCTGAAACTCCAGTACTTTGGCCACCTCATGCAGAGAGGTGACTCATTGGAAAAGACCCTGATGCTGGGAGGGATTGGGGGCAGGAGGAGAAGGGGACAACAAAAGATGAGATGGCTGGATGGCATCACTGACTCGATGGACATGAGTTTGGGTAAACTCTGGGAGTTGGTGATGGACGGGGAGGCCTGGTGTGCTGCGATTCATGGGGTCACAAAGAGTCAGACATGACTGAGCGATTGAACTGAACTGATACTTAAATACTGGAGAATCTTCAGGTTTACTAGAATGAATAAGTGCAATGTTGGGGCTTCCCTGGTGGCTCAGAGGGTAAGGCGTCTGCCTGCAATGCAGGAGACCTGGGTTCGATCCCTGGGTTGGGAAGATCCCCTGGAGAAGGAAATGACAACCCACTCCAGTATTCTTACCTGGAAAATCCCATGGACAGAGGAACCTGATGGGTATAGTCCATGGATCACGAAGAGTTGGACACAACTGAAGGACTTCACTTTCACTTTCTTTACCAATGTTGTTAGATACAAAATCAGTATAGAAAATCCACAGCATTTTGTACCACAACCAAAACCATCTAGAAAATAGTTGTAAACATTACCTTTTATAGGACTACAAAAGGTATAAGGAATTCATGGTAGGCAGAATAGCGACATTCCAAATATGTCCATGTCCTGATCCCTAGAACCTGTGAGAATGATGGGTTCATGGCAAAGAGTAATTATGGGTACAGATAAAGTTGCTGATAACTTGACTTTAGGGAGATTATTCTGGATTATCCATGTGGGTCCAGTGTATTCACAAGGTTCCTTAAAAGAGAAAGAGGGAAATGAAAACTAGAGAGATGGCGGGGTGAGAAGAATTTAGCCTGATGTTGCCAGCTTTGAAGATGGAGGAAGGGGCCGTGAACCTCAACCTCGAGAAGCTGGAAAAGGCGAGGAAACAGATTATCCACTAGCGCTTTCTCTCACAAGGACGAAGCCCTGGGCACATCTTGACTTTTGCCCAGAGAGACTCATTTTGGACTCTGACTTCAAGAACTCAAAGATGAGCAACTTGTGCTATTTCAGCCACCAAGTTTGCAGTAACGTGTTACAGAAACAAAAGGAAAATAACATAGAATCTAGGAATAAATCTGTTCTCTAATGTGCAAGACCATTATGGAGAAAGTTATAAAAAATTTATGGGAAGACATTAAAGGAGATCTAAATAAATAGTTGGGAGACTCTCTCATAAAGATGTGAATTCTCACTAAATTGATCTATTGGTTCAACACAACACCAATAAAAATCTTAACAGTTTTTAGTGAAACTTGGCAAACTAATTCTAAAATTCATATATAAAATGCAAAGGCCCAATATTAGCCAACATACTCTTGAAGAATAAGTCAAAATGTATCATAATGTTAAACAAGTACACAATGTGGAATAGAAAAATGGACCAACGGAAAGTCCAGAAACAGAGGCATGCATATAGGAACATGTGACATGTGAAATATTGCTGTCACTTATCAGTGGGAAGAGGATGGACTTTTTCCTAAATGGTCTCAGAAAGTAAGCGAGTAGCCATAGGGAAAGAGATATTGGGCTCTAGTACATACCACACACACACACACACAAAACTACTGTAGGTTAAGACCTAAATGTAAAAGACAAAGTATAAAACATTTACAAGATATTAAAGATATCTTATGATCCCAGGGTAAGGATAGATGTCCAAAATAAGACACAAGAAGCACAAGCCATAAAAAATGATAAATTTCATTGTATTAAAACTAAGAATTTCTTTTCATCAAAAGATACCTAAAGAAGATGGAAAGACAAGTCACAAACTGGGAGGAACTTGAGAGTCTCCCACTCATAAGATTATTTAGTCTAGAAATAATGTAGGTCACTTGTGCTCACAATCCATAGAAAGGAACAAGTCAGCCGACTGCAGATGGGTGGCCTGCCCCTTATATTGAGAAGAGTGTGAGCAGCAGAAGCTTCTTCCACTCCTAGAGAGGTTGAACTGGTCATATGCTATGACCCAGTGATTTCACTACCATGTACATACCACAGTGAATACACACATGGCTTGCGTAATGTGAGCTGGGGGCCAGAATGTTTATAGCATAGTTGTTCATAGCAGCC
>SJYV01002373.1:271257-307097 GCA_006410875.1 Neotragus pygmaeus | reverse complement strand
AAGGATAAGCAAATGAGTTACTTATACAAAATTTAGCACAGATTCCCTGTGGAGCAGAGAAAAAGGATGGGATTTGAGAGGGAAAATTTGGACTCTGGGAATCAAATGATGTTCTATTTATTCACCTGGGTAGTGAAAACTTAGTTCTGTGCTTCTCTCTAAAAATTGAGATGTTCAATTCAGGCCCAGGTGATGAGAACTGTCAAAAACATGGCTTTTGGTTAAAAAAAAAAAAAAAGAAAGAACGCTCCTTTGGCGCAGACTCAGCAAACCAATAAAGAAATTCTTTCCTTCTTCCACCTTTAGAATTTGGTTTGCCATTTCAAACCTGCTGATTAATCACAGTGTGTTCCTGGCAGCTGCCCAGGCCAGCTCCTCTGAAAATAGGTGAAGTGGGAGCCCTAAGGCAGGAGCACCTTCAGCACCACGGACAGCAACCCACTATTGGCCCTTCAGAGACCAGCTGCAAAGGGATTCAGAGAATTGCCTAAGGGCAGAGGCTTTCACAGTCTTGGCCTAAGCCACCAGCAGGCAGAGGATGAAACAGAACCCATGTCTCCTGATACCTGATCCACTCTATGTTCCATTGCTCCTGGCTTTGGCTAAATGGACTGGCACTCCTCCCTGAACCAGGAAGTCACTAGGGGACTTCCACGTGTAAGTCTTCCACATGGAAAGCTTGGGCTTTGCAATGAGTGTCAGCAGGGTTGAGATCTGGACTCTGCCCCCACCCTCTGAGTGCTCTCGGAAGTCTCTGTCCCTCGCCAAGCCTCAGTGTCAATCATATCCACTCCCCACAGAGTTGCTGCGAGAATTCAATGATATTAGATCTTGTGCTCTGGAACACAATTAAAACCAAGAAAATTCCCTTTCCCTCAGCGTATTTCAAACAGAAAAAAAAAAAAAAAGTCCTTTGGAACATTTAAAAGAAGCTGAAACAATTAGAGTCTGTTTTAGAAATAAACCCCACAAAATTTCTGCATAAAATCTTAGCATTTGCTAACAGATATTAAGGTTCCTTTGGATGTCCTAATTCTGGCCACTCTGGTTCATTTCAGCCCCCTGATCATTGCCTACTGTGTCTTTACTTTGCTATGCCAAGAGATACTCAGAGAAGGGGGTGATGATATGCTCACAAAATGTCCCAAGGCTAAGGGTCCTCGACCACACACTCCTTCCCCACAACGAACCTGAAGGGTGATATGTTGTTCTTTTAATTAGTCACTGGATTCCATTTGCTAGGATTTTATTTAGAAATCTTCGTCTATATTCATAAGTGCCGTTGGTCTACAATTTCTCATTGTTGTTGTTTTTCAGTCACTAAGTCGTGTCCACCTCTCTGTGACCCCACAGACTGCAGCACGCCAAGCTTCCCTGTCCTTCCCCATCTCCCAGAGCTTACTCAAGCTCATGCCCATCAAGTCAGTGATGCCATCCAACCTTATCCCCTGTCATCTCCTTCTCCCCCTGCCTTCAATCTTTCCCAGCATCAGGGTCTTTTCTAGTAAGTTGACTCTTCACCTTATTTTGTATTTAAGATATTCTAGATGCACAGAATGAATAAGGGAATTTCTCTTCTATCCTTTTCCATGGCCCCAAATAGTTTAAACAGTATTAAAATGATTAGTTCTTTAGAAATTAGATAAAATTCAGTGGTAAGCCTGTCTGATTCTGCAATCTTTGCACTGACAGATCTCCAATCACCTTCTAATCTCTTCTATGGTAATTGGTCTATTAAAATTTTCCATTTTTTCTTGGACTGATTTTGGTAATTTACTTTTACTAGGAAATCATCCATTTCCCTGAGGTTTTCAATTTGTTATCACAGAGTTGCACATAATATTCTCTCATAATTATTTTTATCTCCCCTGTATCTGTAGTTATATTGGTATGTCTGCCTTCTCATTCCTAATCTTGTCTAATTTTACTCTCTCTCTCCATTCTCCATAATTGGACTCACGAGGGTTTTTTTCTATTTTATTAGCCATTTCAAAGAACAAGCTTTTACATTTATATATTCTTCCCACTATTTAAAATGTTTTTCTGTTTCATCAATTTCAGGTCTTAACCTTGTGAATTCCCTTTTTCTTGTTTCTTTTGTTGTCTCTTTTCCTAATTGCTTAAAGCAAGTACTAAGAATGATACCACATTTAGTCTTTGCCCCCCTCTAATGGAAGTATTTCAGGCTGTGTGTTTCTAAGCCGTGTTAACTTTAGCATGTATGTATGTATACATGCATACATACATATTTGATGTGGACTGTTTTAAAAGTCTCTATGGAATTTGTTCCAATATTGCCTCTGTTTTTTGTTTGTTTTGGCTGCGAGGCATGTGGGATCTTAGCTGCCTGACCAGCGATCGAACCCACACTCCCTCCACTGGAACGTGAAAACTTCACCACTAGTCAGGGAGCCAAACACGCTTTATTTGCAAATTTTAAACATTCATGCATAACTCTTGGATTGAAGAGGAAAATCAAAAGAGAAATTACATACTATCTGGGAAAAGAAACAAGGAAAAGAATGTTAAAACACATACTAGGGACTTCCCTGGCGGCCCAGTGGCTAAGATTCCACCTTCCAGTGCACAGGCTTCCCTGGTGGCTCAGACGGTGAAGAATCCACCTGCACCGTGGGAGACCTGGGGAGACCCGGGTTCAGTCCCTCGGTCGGGAAGATCTCCTGGAGAAGGGAATGACAACCCACTCCTGTACTGTTGCCTAAACAGTCTGGTAACCAACTCCAGTGTTCTTGCTTGGAGAATCCCATGGACAGAGGAGTCTGGTAGGCTATATAGTCCATGGGGTCACAGAGTCAGACATGATTGAGCAACTAACACTTTCCCTCTACTGAATATGGCTGGAGCACGAGGCCTGTGAAAACTTCACTCTTATGTTCTTTAATCTGATAATGTTTTCTTGTCAGCCTATTATATCCTGCTTTTCCTCAGTGACCTTTGGGCACATAAACAGGGATTTACTATTTGATTAAAAATATATATACATATAAATGTATAAAACTGTGTATTCTATATCCATTCACAGTTATTGTTTGCATTATTCAATTCTGTTATTACTTTGTTGTTTTTTAATTTTAAATATACATGAAAGCAGGGAGATAACACATAAAAGCATCCATCACCAAGACTCAATAACTGTACATTCTGCTATGTTTGTTTTTTACTGAGGTATTTAGAATTAAATTATAGGCTTCATTTCACCCCTAGACACTAGTTTGCCTCTTCTCTACTTAACCATAAAACTGTTACTGTACCTGAGAAAATAACGATGACGTTCTATAATGTAAAACTCCATCCATAGTCAAATTTCCCTAGTTGTCCCTAAAATGACTTCTAAAAATCTGATTTGTTCAAACTAGGATCGAGTCAATGGCCATGCAATATATTTGCTTGCCTCATAACTTCCAATTGCTTCTTAATTTCTAACACTCTTGTCCATTTCTCACAAAAATGTGCAGTTTTTTTCTCACTATAATTTAATCTGCATCAGGTTCTCTTTCCTTTACTAGTAGGTTTCACTTAGATATTTAGTTGTTTGTTATGTTGTTTTTAAATACAGGCTTATGACGCATAGCACTTCATTGTATAACATTCTAATGTATCATATATAATTATTTTAAACCATGTTGAAATTAATATCGGCCAGTCCTACTTTATACTTTGTTTTCATCTGCTTTATCCTTGTAGATGTTTTCCCAGAAATGTATTTTATCTTTTAATGTTTATCTGGCTGTGTTGAGTCTTCCTTGCATCCTATGGGATCTCTCATTGTGGCATGTATACTCAGTTGCTATGTGGGACGTGGGATCCTAGTTCACGACCGGGGATCCAACCTGCACTTTGCAAGCCAGATTCCAAACCACTGGACCACCAGGGAGGTCCCTCTCAGCAATTAATTTTAAATATGTAAAATATTATTTTGTTTCACGTGCTTTTCTAATAAACAGCTGACAATTGGCCTTCCTTCCTTTTGCTTGTTGAACCCGGTGTGACAGGGTCTATCCTTCCATGAGAGAACTCAATTCTTTCCATTTAAGAACACTTACATATGTAATGTAGTTCCTGTGAGATGCTGTTGTTGATTATTTTGTATCAGTGTTTCTTCCTCACTTTTGATGGCTTGATCAAGTTACTGCTCCTTCCATCTTCCCCTTTCTTAATCTGGAAGTCCCCATTTAGGCCCTTCTCTCACGTGTCTTCCCCAAATTTGTATGTTGAAGCACTCACTCTCAGAGTAGCTGTTTTGGAATGATGGAGCTTCTTGGGGGTAATTAAGGTTAAGTGATGTCATAAGGATGGGTCCCAGATGCAGGAGGATTAGTGTACTTCTAGGAAGAGACACTCTCTCTC
Source organism: Neotragus pygmaeus (assembly GCA_006410875.1). Taxonomy (NCBI): domain Eukaryota; kingdom Metazoa; phylum Chordata; class Mammalia; order Artiodactyla; family Bovidae; genus Neotragus; species Neotragus pygmaeus. The sequence continues at coordinate 302,729 of SJYV01002373.1, read as the reverse complement.
TCTCCTGCCCCTCCTTCCAGCACCTGCACAAAGAAGAGGTCGTGTGAGTACCCAGCAAGACGGCAGCCATCGCAAACCGAGGGGCAAGACTTCAGAACAAAACCTGTCTCGCAGGCCCCTTGATCCTAGACTTCCAGCCTCCAGAATCAAGTATGTGTTATGTAAGCCTGTGGCAAGACTGGTATTTTGTTACGCTCACCCAAGCAGATAGACCCTAAGACTCCTTCCATCGCGTTGATGATTCTCTGTTTCCCACATCTCTCTACTTTGAAAATAAGATACCAACTATTCCACACAATAAGATGTTCTATTTTTCTGCTAATTATTCCCCCTCAGTCTAAGAAGATGATCCTTCCAGACATCTTTTCTTTTCTTCCTTTCCCCTTCCCCTCCAAGATGAGATCCTTGCAAAGTTTATCATTTGCCTGCCCCCCTTCCCTCGGCCATAACTCATAGCTACTGCTGAGCTATGACTTTTATAAATAGACTATCATTAGAATTTTTCCTCCCAGTACAGACCTTCAATTTCAGGAACCCTTACTTAGCACTTAGATGGCACAGTTTGAGACAGGTCTATCCTTATTCATTTTTGTTTAACTTACCCACATATGAAGGTCCGCTGCTCACCACTATGTCTTTCCCTTTTCATTTTTCTTCATTCTCTGCACTCTGTCCTGTCCCTTTTATTTCCAGATTAGAGTCTTCTCTTAAGTCTTTTTTTTTTTTCCCAGAAGGGGCAGGGAATAGACGAGAATTTAGAAAGTGTTATTGCAGAATCTTCCTTCGCTTTCACAGGTGAGCGGGAACTTACCTGTGAACAGGATGCTTGGGGGAAGGTCTATGCTGGGCATGAAAGTGGACAGAAGTCCCCTGGCATGGCCTCCAGATGTGATGGAGGAGGAACCGTGGTGAGATCTGCCAGGTTCCCTCTCCCTGTCGGGGATCATGGGAGCCTAGGGCAGGGGAGTGTCTGCCAGCCTGGGTCTCAGGGGACCAGTGCATAGAGCTTCTGTCAACTCAACATGAGCAGGAAACAGCCTTTGAGATCTGAACGACTGATTTTGTTTTTAATTTAAAAATTGTTCTGGTACTGATGTGTCTTAGTCAGCTCAGGCTGCTGTAAGGAAATACCGCAGACGTGGTGGTGGGGGTGGCAGCAGAGACGTAGCCCTCACAGTTCTGGAGGCTGGAAGCCCAGGCCCGGGTGCTGGCAGGCCTGGTGCCTGGCAGGGGCCCTCTTCCTGTTTGCAGATGGCCTGTTCTCATCCTGTCCTCACGTGGCCGAGGTGGCTGTGGGGGAGGTAGTATCTGGTCTCCTCCTCTTTCTATAAGAACTCTAATCCCGTTTGGGGCCCCACTCCTGGGACTTCATCTAAGCCTGTTACCCCCCGAATGCCCCACAACCAAGTGCCATCACGCTGGGGGTTAGGGTTTCAGCAAATGAACCGGGTGTGGAGGGTCACGAGCATTCAGTGCATAACCTGCTGGATAACCTACCCCATCTGACTGATTCAGAAGCCATTTGGAGATGGGATGCTCTCACTCTCCAGGTATAATTCTCTCCCTCCTGTCGGGCTCTGGCCCCTCCCCCCACCTCTCCCACCCAGGTGGTATGATTTTTCTTTATCAGCAATTTGGGGGCTCAGAGCTGAGAGCAGAACACCCCCATGTTTATCTGGGTCCCCCAAGAAGCAGATGTTGCAATGCAACTAAACACACGAGAAATTTACTAGGGAGGACACTTAAGTGAGGGGCTTCCCAAGTGGCTCAGTGGCAAAGAACCCGCCTGCCAATGCAGGAGACACAGGAGGTGAGGGTTTGATCCCTGGGTCAGGAAGAGCCTCTGGAGGAGGAAATGGCAACTCACTCCAGTCTTCTTGCCTGGAGAATCCTATGGGCAGAGGAGCCCGGCAGGCTACAGTCCACAGGGATGCAGAGTTGACATGACTGAGAATGCACAGCACGATGCCACTTTGAGAGGAAATGGGGAGGGAGCTGGGAGAGCCATCATACCATGACCCCACTTAAGTGAAAGAGGGAGGGAAGGAAGGAAGGGTGGCAGGCGGAAACCGAATACTCAGTCAAATCCTGCTGCCAAAGATGCCTGCTCAGAAAAGGCAGATAGGAGATGAAGTAAGGCCTGGCCCCAGAGTCTGGCCTGACCCTTCTCCCGGTGCTCTCCACGACGGCTGAGATGCCTGCCGTGCAGGCCAGAGTACGGGTCAGCATGGCCAAGCATGGCTGCACAGGGGAAGGCGCGGGGCGGCTGCACTGAGCTGTAGACAGGGCTGCGGATGCAGGATCGTGGAGGTGAGCACGCACACGGTGCCTTGGTCTGCGATGTATAAGCTTCCTGACCTCACCTCTGTGCCTCCAGGGCCTGGACCAGGAACCGGCCGAGTAGATGCTTAACAGACACTTGTGTCAAGAAAGAATGAACACCGGTAGCTCTATTCTGGTCTCAGATTCTAAGATGAAGTGAGAGAGAGAGAGACTCTGGGGTGGGAACACCAAAGAGGAGCTCATCTGGACGGAAGTCAGGGACACTTGCCCCAGTAGTATCAGCCCTGCCCAGCACCTCCCCGCTTCTTTCTGACCTTGCCCCAGCAGTATCAGCCCTGCCCAGCACCTCCCCGAGTCTTTCTGACCTGGCCCCACCCCTCCCTCTTTGGTTCCTGCACCTCCCCTTCTCTCTGACGCCCCCAGGCTCTCTAGCCTTCTCTCTGGTCCTCCACGCCCCACCCCTTTCTTTCTGATGTCATCATCCTCCTGTTCAGCCCCTGCTCTGCTGGGTTCAAAATCATAGGACAGCTGTGCAGGAGTCAACAGTGTCCCTGCACTTAGAAAAGAAACAGTAGCCCATGAGAGTGAAAAAAAGTGAAGGTGTTAGTCACTTGGTTGTCTGCCTTTTTGAGATCCTCTGGACTATAGCTCACCAGGCTTCTCTGTCCATGGGATTCTCCAGGCAAGAATACTGGAGTGGGTTGCCATTCCCTTCTCCGGGGCATCTTCCTGACCCAGGGATCAAACCCGGGTCTCCTACATTGCAGGCAGATTCTTTACCATCTGAGCTTCCATGGAAGTCCAGCTTATGAGAGAGTGAGGTTCAAAGCTGCAGACAAAGACAAACACGACCAGCTCGGCTTCCTTCACTGCTTGCCTGTGCCACTGACTCTGCTAAGGGCAAAACACACCATGTCCCCATTTCACAGATGAGGAAACGGAGACTCAGGTGAAGTGACAGGCCCAAGGTCAACCTGGGACCATCCGACCCCAAAGCTAAGCAGCTTGCACTACCCCTACCCCAAGCTCAGAGACGGTGCTGGCGTGGTGCCTGGCTCACCTGATGGCTTTCCATCCTCGCCCCCACCTCCAGGCTGGAGAGCTCCCCAGGCACACTGGGGGGCTGACACTGCAGGAAGGGAATGCCCCACACCATCCAGTGAAGGGGTGTGCCTAAGCTCCCTCCCTACACGGTGCACACATGGACTTCTGTGAGTGCACCGGTGAAATCCATCTTCCTCCCATAGCCTCAGAGAATCTTCATGATCTGGTCCAGCCTCCCGTCCCCCTGGAGGCTCAGAGCCCTGCCCTCTGAACTCACCTTGTGCCAACTTTCCCTGGGCTTACATCCCAGTCACATCTGCCTGCTGGCTCTTCCCTGAAGAAGCCAAGACCCCTCCCCTGGCCCCAGGGCCTTTGCACAGGGTGCTCCCTCTACTTAGACGCCCTTTCCTGGATCTGAACATGTCGTTCACGTCTCAGTTCCAATGCCATCCCTGACTTGTTCTTCAGTTGCCAAGTCATGTCCGACTCTTTGTGACCCCGTGGACTGCAGCATGCTAGGTCTTCCTGCTATTCATATTCCCTAGGAGTTTGCCCAAATTCATGTCCATTGAGTCGGTGATGCCATCCAACCATCTCATCCTAGGTCACCCACTTCTGCCCTCAATCTTTCCCAACATCAGGGTCTTTTCCAGTGAGTCAGCTGTTTGCATCAGGTAGCCAAAGTATTGGAGCTTCAGCTTCAGCATCAGTCCTTGCAATGAACATTCAGGGTTAATTTCCTTTAGGATGGACTGGTTTGATCTCCTTGCAATCCAAGGGACTCTGAAGAGTCTCCTCCAGCACCGCAGCTCAAAAGCATCAGTTCTTCAGTGCTCCATCTCTGACTACGGCCCCCACTAATATCCCTCTGTCCAGCACACATTTCACCATCCCAGTCACCCACTCCTGGCTTTACCCTGATGGTTAACTGGTTCACTGTTCACTCCCAGCAGGACAGCTGTTCCATAACAGCAGGGACCTTGCTACTGGCTCCCTAACACCCCTGGCGGCAAGAGCTGGATTGTCAAACTGTGTAGACCCCCTGGAGACCCTCTGGGGGATGGGGGCCAGACTTGACCTTGGGGGCCTGATAGGTGCATGGTGTCCCAACCCTGCTGCTGCTGATGACTCTGAGATCTCCTATAAGTGCCTGGGCTTCTCTGGGCTGCTGCCTCCTGATTCGTCAAATGAAGAAGGAATCCTAACTGCCAGCATCCCTTCCAGCACCGTGGGAAGAGAATCAAACCTTGAACAGTGTTCTACAACACGTGCATCCTCAGAGCGTTCGCTATGCCTGCTCCACACTCAGAACCAGGGAGGGGGGCATCAGCCTGTCCCGCAGCCTGGGGACTGGCAGGCAAAGTCCCCTCTGCCAGGAAGCCCTCTGGGGGCCAGAGTTGAGGCTAGACTGGGTGCCCACACCCCCATGTGACCCACAGGTCTCCAATTCCAGACTTTCCATCTCCTGTTCACTTCACATCACAAACTCCCAGTCCCCTCCTGGCATGGAGGCCCCCAGGCTGGCAAGTGCTGTTGGGGCAGACAGCAGTTCAGGGGCAGAGAGAGCCCTTCAGAAGCACCAGACCCTGCAGAGCCCCCCAGGTGATATTCAACTCTCCGGATGTTTCCTGAGCCCTACTCTACTGGAGACTCAGGTCAGACAAGCCCTGTCCTGGGACTCTCGTGGCCTGGACCAAAGCAGGGGATGGAGTGACAGTGCTGAGGACAGGGCACAGGGGCACACGGGCCGTGCTCTAGACCTGGTCTGAGCCAGGAGGGCTTCCTGGAGGAGGCACCCTGCCCTCTCTCCCCTCCCCTGAGAGGGTGATGAGCCCTGTAATGATACACAGGATACACCTGCAAGTCCCCAAAATAGCAGCCGTGCGTACAGGGACGCCGCATTCTCGCTGCAAAATCGCTGCCACCTTGACTGTGTTTGCAAAAATACCTTCTGCCACACAAAGGTGAAAATGGCAGAGGCGAGAACCAGGCTTCGGAAAAGGAAAAATATTTAAACACCTTCCTCGGGGATCTGTAAGCTCTCGGCACGGGGACAGTGATGGCGCCGTGTGACTGGGCTAAAGTTAGCTCCCACCGGGGTAGCTGGCTGCGAGCAGCTCTCCACTGTGAGCGTGTGGCGGCTGGCCCAGCTCCTTGGCCAGCGGGCAGGGTGGTGCGGAGAGGAGGGCAGTGGACCCACACTGCGTGCCCCCCGCCCCCCACGGGCACCATACACGCCTGCCTACATTGCATCTGGACGGATGAGGGCACTTCCACCCTTGCCAACCAACCCGGGGGTGCACAGAGGGAGTCACTCACTGGCCTGCAGTCACAACAGGTGGAGACGACAAATCTGGAATTGGGATCCCAGCCTCCCGACTCAGAAGGCTATTCCACATCGAGTACCATTAGGGTCCATCTGGGAGAATCAAGTTTGTAAACGTGGGAGAGAGGCTGGTCACACTGCGTGTGTGCCTTGCAGACAGGCTGCTTCTGTGGAGACGGTCCCCAGCCCGGCCTCCACACCCCGGCTCTGTCCCTTCCCCGTACTGGGCAATTTCCGGATGTTCCTGTCCAAGGACAGCAGCTACCACATGAAAGGATCTTGTCTCACTCTCAAGTTCAGGCTTTCTCAATGTCCCTTGGTTAGAGCATTCTCCATAAACTATTGTTTCTGTTTATTCTTAACAGCAGAAGATTTTTCTAGATTTTTTATGAGCTGGATTCAACAAATGTTGAACGTCTCTCTATGGGTGTTTAACTGTTAGTTCAGGCCCTGAGTGATGAGGAGGTGACCGAGAAAGGTCACCGATGCCATTTCCTGGCCACTGCTATGTCGTTCTCAAATCCATTTCATTAGTCTAGTCAGCAAACGCCCAGGAGCCTCTGCTCTGCCAAGCGCTGGGTACCCAGCAGCAGAGGTTGGGGACAGGATGCCCCTCCCCCTGCACAGGAGCCCCGCTGTGGGTGTGGACACACGTCCTCCCATCGCCTGGGCCTGGTTTGGGAACAGCCTCCCGCAGGTACTGGCCCTGCTGCCTTGGCCTCGGTTAATGAGACCCTCCTGGTGGGCACAGGGTTCGGGCTCCTCCATCTGTCCCCCTCGGGAGCTGTCAGCCGGTGAAGCTTCTGCTGATGGCCTGATTGATCCTGGCAGCGCTAGGGCTCCGTGGGGAAGGCGATGGAGCTATTTATGGATCAGGTATGGAGCTGGGCAGTTGTTCGGGCCGCATTAAGAAGCCTGAAATCCATTAATCACGTTTCCTCCAGTAAAGCAAGGGCATGTGAGTGTGGCCAGCACTGGGGGCCGTCCTTGCTTTGAAGGAAGGGGCCTTGGCCTGGCCTTGCCTCCGCCCTCATTTGCATGTCAGCCTGAGTCCCAGGGAGTGCTGGCCAGCTCCGCATCAACTAGATGAAATTCCTGCTCTTAAAAGTCTTCCAACTCTGGGGGCACATCCGGAGCCCCGATTCTGCACATTAATTGTTCCTGCAACAATTTAGAATGCGATATCCTAGGCATCTTTGCCCACACGGCTGCAATTCGAGACCCCACTGCACATGGAGAATGCTGGGGCTCAGAAACCTCACGTGAGACGCCCTAGGGCCCATGTCTCAGGGAGGAGCCCCGCCCAGTTTGGGGCGCACGTCCTCACATCGCCTGCTAATCAACATTTGGGGCAGCTGGAAATCCAACAATGGGAAGCTCACGGGCTGTGACGGTCCACTCTCTGAACGATTTCCCTGGTTGCTGATATGACCTCCTGGAACCCTCTGGGCAGGCTAAGCTAGGCCCAGCCTCAGTTTCCCTTTTGTGCCATGGCTCTGCGTCTTGTGTCTCAAACCCTGGGACCCTCTCCTGCCCTCCTTCCCCAACTCTTGCCACATCTGCCCTGCGGCTGGCCCTGGCCTCTCTGGGTCTGATCGCAGAGCCACTGAAGTCACTGTGAGCCCTTCCTGGGTACCAGGGACTGGGCTGACCCTCCCTCTTCCTTCGCAGCCTTGCTGCCTGGGCTGGAAGAGAAGGGCATGGCCTCCCAGCTCCCAGCACGTTCCACCAAGCATCTGCAGTCATGATCACCGCCCCAAGTGTGGAGCCTTGGCTTCTTCACCAGCCAACGGGATGCCAGAGGCCTCACAGGGTCAACATGAGTACTTGGTGCCCCAACTCAAGCCAAACACGCAGCAGGTGCTCGAGAAAGACTCCCTTGGGACCATCACAGCAGGGGCCATACATCACTGTTGTGGTGCCACTCGCAATCAAGAGCTGCTCATGGCCCCCTCTGTCCTCCTACAATGGGTGTAAACTCCTTTGCCATGGGACCAGGTTGGTGATGGCCCTGAAAGGAAACAGGTGAGTACTGAGCCCAGAATGAACCCTGTGTGTGCAGCTGTGTTCAAGATTCTCAGGCCATAACAACAGATCCTGACCTAAGACAGGGCTGGGGTTGATTAGCAATGTCTGCTGCAGCCCCAGGTCAAGGGAAGGCAACTCATATGCCAATATCGGTGAGCTCAGCCTTGGTGCCCCTCCTTTCTCCAAGCTCACTGCTTTGTGTTTGAGCTCTGGTCCCTTCCTGCCCTCTCTTCCACCTTTGTCTTTTGTGTTCTTTCTCCTTCACGGCACTGGACCCTCAGGGGCATCAGAGTCAAGGCTTAAACCTTGGGCACTTCAGGGTCCTGGCAGGTAACCACCTTTGCCATCTGCATAGCTTCCCCGCCCCCTTTCACTCTTGCCTCTAGTTCTTCCTGCCCTCCTATGAGAGATCTCACTTGGGGCAGTGACCTCAAACCTACTGGCACATGAATTCAACTCTGCTCTTTAGTCTTTAACAAACATTTATTGTATACCTTGGGGCTTCTCTGATAGCTCAAATGGTAAAGAATCTTCCTGCAATTCGGGAGACCTGGGCTCTATCCCTGGGTGGGGAAGATCCCCTGGAGAGAGTGAATGGCTACCCACTCCAGTATTCTTGCCTGGAGAATTCCACGGACAGAGGACCCTACTGTGTGGCAGGTCTGTTTTGACTGAGTTGAGGCTGGCATGGCTCCTGCCCTCAAGGAACTCACCGACTGGCAGAGGAGGTGTGACTGGCACCAAAGGGGTCACAGGATATAAATTAGTGCAGGGACGCAGGCGCCTGCCTCATCCAGCCTGGGGACAGGGGAAGCTTCTGGAGGAGATGCCAGAGCTGGATCTTGACGACGAGGAGAGGAGAGCCTGAGGAGGGCATGGAACGGTAATGAGGCGGAGGGAACAGCGAGAGCAAAGGCAGGGAGGAGTGAGAACCGGAAGAGGCTGCTGCCCTGGGTGCTGGCCCCGTCCCTTGGCGGGATCACCCACAGACTCATCTGCCGATGGGTAAGGGGCGCTGGACCGGAAGTGAGGTCCACCTGACTCGCTGCGGGGCCAGAATAAACTGGCTGGCCTCCCTGGGTGAGGCAGGGTAGTGATTCTAACCCCAGGGGCTCTGGACACCCCACCATGTGTAGAGAACCGCGACAACAAGTAGGCAGTAGAGTTATAAAACCATGATGTTCTCTATCATCTAATCAGATACACCTGGCTTTACTAAAGACACTAATGGCCAGGGAGGCCCAGGGTCAGTTCCCCGGAGGAGCACAGACAGGCTGCCAGCGCACAGGCACCAGCCTGCACAGGTCTCCTGGGCACCAACTCACAGTGGCCTAAACCAAAGAGTGAATGAAGCATTTGCTCCGGGGAGATGGCCTGCAGCGGTCCTCCACCAAGACCTGAGCGGCTCCTCAAGAAATGCTTTCCCTGGGCTCTCATTGGCTAGGAGGTGAGCCACGCCCAGCCAATCACTGCGGGCTAGAGGAACCTAGCCTACCGGCCGCACCTGGGCTCTGGATCCATCTCCAGGCTGAGCTGGAGTTGGTGTTCCCAGGCCACCGGCAAAGAGGGAGGTGGTCTCTGCAGACCCACGTCCAGCAGCCTGATTTCTGGACTGAGCAACCCACANTAGTGCAGGGACGCAGGCGCCTGCCTCATCCAGCCTGGGGACAGGGGAAGCTTCTGGAGGAGATGCCAGAGCTGGATCTTGACGACGAGGAGAGGAGAGCCTGAGGAGGGCATGGAACGGTAATGAGGCGGAGGGAACAGCGAGAGCAAAGGCAGGGAGGAGTGAGAACCGGAAGAGGCTGCTGCCCTGGGTGCTGGCCCCGTCCCTTGGCGGGATCACCCACAGACTCATCTGCCGATGGGTAAGGGGCGCTGGACCGGAAGTGAGGTCCACCTGACTCGCTGCGGGGCCAGAATAAACTGGCTGGCCTCCCTGGGTGAGGCAGGGTAGTGATTCTAACCCCAGGGGCTCTGGACACCCCACCATGTGTAGAGAACCGCGACAAGTAGGCAGTAGAGTTATAAAACCATGATGTTCTCTATCATCTAATCAGATACACCTGGCTTTACTAAAGACACTAATGGCCAGGGAGGCCCAGGGTCAGTTCCCTGGAGGAGCACAGACAGGCTGCCAGCGCACAGGCACCAGCCTGCACAGGTCTCCTGGGCACCAACTCACAGTGGCCTAAACCAAAGAGTGAATGAAGCATTTGCTCCGGGGAGATGGCCTGCAGCGGTCCTCCACCAAGACCTGAGCCGCTCCTCAAGAAATGCTTTCCCTGGGCTCTCATTGGCTAGGAGGTGAGCCACGCCCAGCCAATCACTGCGGGCTAGAGGAACCTAGCCTACCGGCCGCACCTGGGCTCTGGATCCATCTCCAGGCTGAGCTGGAGTTGGTGTTCCCAGGCCACCGGCAAAGAGGGAGGTGGTCTCTGCAGACCCACGTCCAGCAGCCTGATTTCTGGACTGAGCAACCCACAGTGCTATAGCTGAGCAACTGCCGCGCGGATGAGTGGCTGGGGTCAGGGAAGGTGTCAAGACCCAGGCTCTGCTCCAGGGAGCTCAGCTCCCCCTGCAGGTCAAGACCATGGCAGTACAGGGCAGTGTGGGTGCTGGGGGGACATACCAGGAAGCCCTCCTCTTTCTTTCCTCCTCCATCAGGAACCCTCCAGAGGTCCGGCTCCCAGGCTTGTGCCTCTGGAGTCCAAAGGCTGTATTTGGAAGGGGAGAGGAAAGAAGGACCCTTGTCTGGGAGTGGTCTGGGGCTCTTCGTGGCACTGTGAACTTGGGCGGAAGGCGGCCAGCCAGGTCCTTGAAGGAACGCAGGACAGAAGCCAGGAGGAAGTTCAGTGCTGGTTCTGGACCCGAACTGCCTAGCGTCCCTGGGCACGCGCTCCTCCTCTCCGGTTGGAAGCGTTCCCATCTGTAAAACAAGCGGTTCTGACTAGTTCGTCTCTGAGGTCTCTTCCAGTGCTGCGCATAAGGCTGCTCCGTTTGCCTGAAAGGTTGTCTGTAAACTGAATAAAAGTGGCTCTCTACGAATCTTGGAATCCGTGGGTGGACAGCTTCCCATCCCCCGCTCCCGCACCTGCCAGAGGAGACAGCTTGGACTTTTCCTACCAGGGGTTGATTTAAAGCGGGCGACCTGTGGGTCGGAGTCCACTGCCCCCTGGTGGCGGCCGGGCAGCTTCCGGACGGCGTGGGCCCGACGGCTGTGACTCAGGGGTGGCGCCGCGGCCGCGCGGCGGGAGGCCCGGCTGGGGTTCCGCCGTGGGCCGAGCAGCCAAGGAGCAATTAATTACCAGCTGCTGGGAATCCTTGTCGCCCGCTCGCGGTGACTCACCGGGCGGTCAGGCTCATTCGCCGAGCGCNCGGGGATGTACTTACCGGGTGCTTGACGACTGACTGCCCGGGACTAGCCGTTAGTGAGTGTGAAGCATGCGCAGTGCTGAGTTTGGTCCCCGATGGCCACTTGTTGGAGGTGTGCGAGGGGGCAGGCATCTGGGGTGCAGTGAGTCTTAGGGGCGGGTGAGGCCTGCCGGGGGGTGAGGGGCAGAGACTGGCGCTGGCAGCTGCTGTGGGCGCCGCAGCCCTGGGGTGTCCAGGCTGAGAGCGGGGCTGTTCCCTGGAGCCCGGGCCCCCAGAGTCCCTTGTGGACGCTCGCCTGCCTGCTTGCTGTCCCCTCGCCCCCGCCCCACACCTTTGCGCTGTGGCCTTCGCGCAGCGGAGCTTAGTGGGGACCTGCCTGTTGGCTCTTGGGGGTTCCTTTAGGTACTTCCTGGGGCCCACCGGCAGTGTCCCTGCTTCCGTGGGCAGGGGGCCGAGACTGCTCGTGACCCATGATGAGGATGCCGCTGTGAATGCCGTGAAGAGCACAGGCTGTGCGCGGGGCCCGGCTCTGGTGCCCGTGTGACCTCGGGTGGGGGCACAGTTCCCCTCTCCCACCATGGACGTTTGCGGCTGGATGCCTCTTTGGGACTTCCCTGGTGGCTCAGGCAGTAAAGGCGTCTGCCTGCAGTGCAGGAGACCTGGGTTCGATCCCTGGGTTGGGAAGATCCCCTGGAGAAGGGAATGGCAACCCACCCCAGTATTCTTGCCTGGAGAATCCCATGGACGGAGGCGCCTGGTGGGCTACAGTCCGACTGAGCGACTTCACTTTCGCTTCCTCGTTTTTGCAGAGGGGGCTGTCCTGTGCCTTTTAGGACACTGGGCAGCACCCCTGGTCTCCGTCCTCTAGCTGCTGGTAGCAACTCCCCTCCCCCACCCAGCAACGACAGATAAAAACGTCTCTAGACATTGCCACGTGACCTCCAAAGTGCAGACAATGCCCTGTCCTACTGACTTCTGCGGACGGGGAGAAAAAGCCGCCACCTCAGAACGTGGTGGGAGGGGCCGAGTGATGTGGCGTGTGCGCGTGCGCTTTGGGTGCCTGGGCCGTGGATTCCTTCCGTCCGCCTGCTTCTTCCTTCCTCCTTCCGGAGGAAGCCACACAACCGCCGGGGGTGCGTGAGGGTCTTTGGAGGGCAGTGACTCCCAGGCAGAGTCCTGTGTGGAGGGGAGATGGGAGCTCAGGTGCCCCTGGTGTGAGTCACTCAGGGGGAGGAGGGGAGAGGCGTTGGGGGAAGCCACAGGAGGGCACTCGGCCTCCCCTCTCCCGAGGCAGAGGCTCTCTCGGCAGCGTTGTTGTGTCGTGGGGGCGTGGATTCTGCTCCAGCCTAGCCGCAAGGCCCCAGTAGGTCTGGAGGCAGCCCCGTGCCCCTCGATCCTCACATGTGCAATGTCGGGACCTTTTCTCTCTCGAACTCTGGTGGGAAGTGACTGCTGGCGATGGAGGGCTGGACTGGCTGTGCCCCGACCACAGGTCTCATCTGGGCCTCAGGAAAGGGCCTGACCCAGGCTGCGGGCGATGCTCCCACTGCGTCCAGTTGTGGTTTCCCAGTGTGAGCACCGTTTTCAGGGAGACAGTGACCTCTTTGATCCCACCCCAAGTGCTGAGGGGCATCTATTTGGTCTAGCATTACTTTGGAGCAAGTGTTTGGCCAGAGGGATTCAAACGCCAGTGAGCTCAGTGGATGCCAGTGTGTGCTGTTTCACAAAGTAGTTCTCATATGGCTGAAAAGGAGTAGTGAGCCATGAAAAGATGGTTTTATAAAGAGGGGAAGTTCCCCATCATTCCCCTATGGTCCTGTGCTCGCATGTGGGAATGGCTTTAGCTTTTCATGTTCACACTTTTATCTTTGCCCAAATGTATGCCCACTGTTTCTGTCATTTCATCGGGATGAATCTCTCAGAGACTGTGTTCAGCTGCCTGTAGCAGAGAACCTAGGCTACAGTGATTGTACCAAACAGCAATGAAGGAGTCTGGGGCAGGTGGTCGGGCTGACAGGTAGTTCCATGATGCCTTCAGAGACCCAGACGCCTGTCTTTCTGCTCAGCCAGCTATCTTGGCTTTAGTTCTTAGGCTGGTGCCTCGTGGCTCTAAGATGGCTGCTCCACCTCCGGCATCACCTCCAGCATCCTTTCCTGGCAGGAAAAAAGAGAACAAAAGACAAAGATGTGTGCCAACTGAATCTGCTCCTTTCTAAACAGATTTCCTCGATGGCCCACCCAAGGACTTTTACCTACATCTTACTAGCCAGAATGGAGAAGGTGATGGCACCCTACTCCAATACTCTTGCCTGGAAAATCCCATGGATGGAGGAGCCTGGTAGGCTGCAGTCCATGGGGTCACAAAGAGTCGGATATGACTGAGCGACTTCACTTTCACTTTTCACTTTAATGTATTGGAGAAGGAAATGGCAACCCACTCCAGTGTTCTTGCCTGGAGAATCCCAGGGATGGGGAGCCTGGTGGGCTGCTGTCTGTGGGGTCGCACAGAGTCGAACACGACTGAAGTGACTTAGCAGCAGCAGCAGCATTAGCCAGGGGTGTGTTTCATGGCCAACCCTAGCTGCAAGGGAGTCTAGGAAGATATGGCATGTTGCTTTTCAAACTGAATGGGTTCTGAAGGTGAGGAAGGAATAGAGATAGGTATTCATATTCTCCCATGGTATCTGTGGCGTATGCCTTGCATTTCAGAGTCCTTTTCTGTTTACGTTTACATCAAACACTACTTTGTGTTTCTGCAGTCTTAAAGAAAATCTATTTTCAGAGCTCCATATCCACTAAAGGAATGTATGATCATCTATTTAATTACTTCTATATATATGTTTTAATGTATATGGGGGAAGATGGAGGGCAAGAGGAGAAGGGGGTGACAGAGGATGAGATGATTGGATGGCATCACTGACTCAGTGGACATGAATTTGACCAAACTGAAGGAAATGATGAAGAATAGGGAAGCTTGGCATGCTGCAGTCCATGGGGTCGCAAAAAGCCAGACATGACTGAGCAACTGAACAACAACAAATGTATCTGTGTCTTTCCTTTTTTTTTTTTTTTTGCAATTATTGAAGAACTGTGTGTGTGTGGATTCTGCTGGGTTATTTTTCCCACTTAAGGCTTTGCTGTCATGGCAGGATTCCTGGGGTAGAGGGCAGAAGCACCTGGTAGTGTTGTATGTTGTCCTGTAATCACAACAGCATATGGTGCAGGGCTTTGGTCTCACTGCAATTGCAGCAACCCTCAGCAATATTGAAGACTTTTTTAAATGTTCTTACTATTTTAGAACATTTTTACGAGTAATCTTTGTGTGGCCTGAACCTGGTCATGTGGGGTTGGAGGGCTGGTGTCCACAGCTGTGGACTCAGCTGGTCCAGTGGGGTCCGTGGGTTCAGTTGACACCTAGAACCCACCATCTCCCAGACACCCCAGAAGCAGGCAGAGAGAAGGGAGCCAGTGAGCTTTGGCCTGGCTCCCAGGGTAGGAGGTTTTGCTTGATGATGACCTGATGCAGCCAGTTGACTTGGTCAGTGGAACTCTGGGCTGGGAGGCAGCCCCACCAGGGAAGAGAGCTCTGTGTGATCCATCAGTCATGCAGTTGTGGGTATAGCATGGATGGTAGCAGCATGCCTGCCTGCCCTAAGCTGGTAAGAGACAGAACTTCAGAGGTGGAGGGCTTTTCCATCAATATGCCTGGAGTAACATTTCTGTGATGACCCTGTGGATATAGCTTGTCTTGGTGGTAGTAGTTTACAAGGCAAAGTCCCATCACCTTCTACCTTTCATCCAAGTAACAATTTTGTAGCATGACACCAGAGACGTCAAGTGGCTTCCCAAGGTCACACATGGAGTTTGGGACTCGAAACCCAGATCTGTTTACCTGCCTCAGTGATTATTGCATCTGGTCTTACCCTTTGAGGGTGGATCATTGCTTGATACTCCAGTGATAGGGACCTCACTGCCTCACTGAGTTAGTAGGGAGAGGCAGATGTGGGATTGATGTTAAAAGAAAACACAAGGTCTCTCATCTCTTGTCTCAGTCATACTGATCAGAGCACCCCAGGACAAGCTTAACCTCTAGTCCCTAGTCACAACAGTAGAGCTATCACTCAGCGAGTTTTTTCTTCAGACACCATCTCAGTGAAATTCATGCTCTCCACAACCCTATCAGATGGACATTTTCATGTATTCCGTTTTACGGATGATATGGAAGAGCAGAGAGGTTAAGAAATTTGCCCAAGGTCACACAGCAGAATAGTAGCTAAGCCAGGAGTTATACCCAGGCAGTCTGACTTTAAAGTCTGCGCTTGTATCTGTTTGGATATACACTGCTTCTTTTGACCTTTTATCTCAGTTAGGTAGTGGCATGTAACAAATCACCCACAGACCTAGAGGTTTAAAACAGCTACTGTTTTTTATCGCTCACAGACGGTGGGTCAGCTGGGCTTGGCTGCCCCAGAGAGCTCTGCTGGGCAGCTTTTTCTCTCTGCTGGTCTGCGAGCTGACGGGGCAGCTCCGTCCCAAGCCATTGTGTGGTTTCCTGTCGGTAATGGCAGAGGGGCATGAGGGCTGCAGAGGCAAGTGAGCTGTCTCGTGCCCTGACCAGCTACCATGCTGTCATTTAGGCCACATCCTGTCGTCGGAAGCAAGTTGGGCGACACAGTCCAGAGCCGAAGGGCCGGAGGTGCGCCTGCCCACGGTGGGGCCGAGGCAGGGGCGCCATCTGCTCACCCTCCTGGCTGACCGTGTCTGCCTTCTTTGCTGAGCACTGCTCGCTCGCACGCCTAGCTGCCTGATGCGGTGGGGGGAACATAGCTTTGGCCTCTCATGTGGATTCGAGCACTTCCCGTTTCAGCGCTGTAAGGCGAGTGCTGTTCTCTCTTCGGTGGCGTGCCCAGTGTGCCTCTACTCTCGGTGAAGCTCAGGCTGCACTGTAGCAGAGCACCCTAGACTGGGTAGCTTAAGCAACAGACTTTTTTTTTGTTTTTTGCAATTCTGGAGACCAGAAGTCTGAGATCAAGGTGTTGACATGACTGGTTTCTTCGGAGGCTCTCTCCTGGGCTCCGAAGAAGAGGGCCATCTTCTCCCAGTCTTCACATGGTCATACCTCTGTGGGTGTCTGTGTCCTNTTTTGCAATTCTGGAGACCAGAAGTCTGAGATCAAGGTGTTGACATGACTGGTTTCTTCGGAGGCTCTCTCCTGGGCTCCGAAGAAGAGGGCCATCTTCTTCCGGTCTTCACATGGTCATACCTCTGTGGGTGTCTGTGTCCTAATCTCCTCTTCTTATAAAGACACCAGGGGCTTCCCTGGTGGTTCAGCGGTGAAGAATCTGCCTTGCTGTGCCAGGGACACCAGTTTGATCCCTGATCCAGGAAGATCCCACAGTTGCGGCAAAGCGACTAAGCCCGTGCTCCATAACTACGAAGAGAGTGCTCTACAGCCTGTGAGCTGCAGCTGCTGAGCCTTTGTGTTGCAGTTACTGAAGTCCGTGCACCTACAGACTGTGCTCTGCAATGGGAGAAGCCACCGCAATGAGAAGCCCGGGCGTCGCAATGAAGAGTAGCCCCCACTCGCTGCAGCTAGAGGAAGCCTGCGTGCAGCGACCAAGACCCACCACAGCCAAAGAGAGACACCAGTCACCGTGGACTGCTCTGCCACTCTGGTGACCTCATATTAACATGTGCGTGCGTGCTAGGTCGCTTCAGTCACGTCTGACTCTGTGACGCTTTGGACTGTAGCTCACCAGGCTCCTCTGTCCATGGGATTCTCCAGGCAAGAATACTGGAGTGGGTTGCCCTGCCCTCCTCCAGGGGATCTTCCTGATCTAGGGATCAAACCCGCGTCTCTTATGTCTTGGGTGTTGTCTGGCGGGTTCTTTACAACTAGCGCCACTGTAATCACTGCTTTAAAGACCCCATCTCCGAATTTGGTCCCATTCTGAGATGCGGGCTTAGGACTTCAACGTATGAATTTGGGGAGATACAACTCAAGGGACTTGAGTCTAAGCAAACTCCGGGGGATGGTGAAGGGACAGGGAAGCCTGGCGTGTCACAGTCCACGGAGTTGCAAAGAGTCAGACATGACTGAGCAACTGATCAACAATGACAAATTCAGCCCACAGCCTAGGGCTGCCAGGAGCCTTGAAAGAGAAATGGAAATGAAGGTGCCTACCCAGGCTTACCACGCAGAGTTTCCCGCACAGATGTTAGTTCTCTGCCCCGTCACGTGTAAGATGTGATGTATCTTATGGCATGTATCCTTATGTCCAAGGAGGTTTTGTTGCCCCACTGTGTTAAGTATTCTATCATTATTTTCAGAACCTGGTTGTAAGTCGGGTTAAGAGGCTGCCATGGTAGAGTGGACCCAGCCTGGGGTGTGTCACTAAGAGTTCTGAGCTCAAATCCGTGCTCACATCTTACTGGCTGGGGGATGACAGGCAAACCCTTGCCCTGGTCTCAGCCTCAGGGTCCCCATTTGTACAAGGATCATTTGTGAGTGATCCTTCAGCATGTTTTGAGGTGTAAGAGGTCTACTGAACTTTTAAACTTCTCTCTTAACTGTTTTTTTTTTTTTAAACAGGTAGCATGTGTTACTTCTATAATTAAGCACACGCGTATTAATGTTATGTTGTTGGTGTAATTATTGTAGTATGGTTATGTGTAATACTGGGGTTTCCCAGGTGGCTCAGTGGTAAAGAATCGCCTGTCAATGCAGGAGATGCAGGTTTGATCCCTGGGTCAGAGAGAGCCCCTGGAGAAGGAAAAGGCAACCCATTCCAGTATTCTTGCCTGGGAAATTCCACAGACAGAGGAGCCTGGAGGGCTACAGTCCATGGGGTTGCAAAGGAGTCAGACACAGCTTAGTGACTGAACAACAATATATAATATTAATAAATGAGTTCTTATCTTTTAGAGATACATACTGAAATATTTAGTGATCAGATGAAGTGTCTGAGATTTGCTTCAAAATTTTCTGAATTGCAGGGGAAGTGGCTGAAGGTTTAGGTGAAATAAGGTTGTTAATTATTGAAGTTTTATTGTTTGTGTTTGGGGGTGGGTATAATTTCAACCTCTACCTTAGTCTGTATTTGAGCATTTTTATACTGAAAAATTTCAAGTATTGAGCAAAACGTAAAGTAGAAGTGGAAGTCTCATCACAGTCTGGCCCCTCAGCCCCACTTCCAGGTGATGGCTGAGGCAGGTTGCTGAGTAGAAGAGTATGAAACACTTGACTCCCATGCAGGCTCTGGCTTGCTCACAAGGTTTCTTTGGCCCTCATGGTGCTTGAAAATATTTTAAGTTAGTTGCCAACATATATTGATCTTTCAAAAAAAAAAAGAGCTCTTGGTTTTATTATATTACCTACATTATATATAGCCTAATGGTTATCTGTCTTATTGATTTTTGCTTTTGTATTTATTAACTATTTATTTTACATTCTTTAGTTTTCTTTTTCTTTCCTTCCCTTCACACCCTGACAGTTACTAGTCTTTGTGTTTCTTAAATAGTTGCATCAAAGGCTATGCATGTTCCTCAGCGTACCACTGTGGCTGCATCCCATAGGTCTCTCATTATCACTGACTTGTAAACAATTTGCCAATTAGTTTTTTCTTGAATCCAAGAATTATCTGAAGTATGTGTTTTAATATTGTGCACACATAAAGTCAGCCTAGTNCATGTTCCTCAGCGTACCACTGTGGCTGCATCCCATAGGTCTCTCATTATCACTGACTTGTAAACAATTTGCCAATTAGTTTTTTCTTGAATCCAAGAATTATCTGAAGTATGTGTTTTAATATTGTGCACACATAAAGTCAGCCTAGTGGTTACAAGCATGAGCTTTGGAGCCAGATCTCCTGGGTATGATTCTTCCTTGGTCATTTATTAACTGTGACCTTGGGCTTTTCTCATCTATAAAATGAGGATAATGGTAGAAGTAGTAGTAGTAGTAATAATAATACTAATTAAAATAATAATAAAAAAATAGCCCACAAGTTGAAAAAATTGTTAGCTATTTCATTCCAAACATTTATTGAGTGTTCACTATCTCAAGCACATTGCTAAAGCATAATTTCTGTATTCTAATATTTATTAGACGTTTTCTTTGTAGCTCAATGAATGCTTTTTTGTAGTTTCATGTATATTTGAAGAGAGCACATCTCTTTGTTGGGCATGGAATTCTTTGTAAGTCTGATAAATCAAACTTTATTATGTTGTTAAAAAACCTTTCAAGGGTTAACTAGTAGTGATTATGGCTTAAGTCAACCTGCACACATGTTGTATTAAGCATATATACTCTTTGAAATTATCATTATTTTGTTAATTTTTATGCCTCTCATGGAATGTATGCTCTGTCCATCCAGTTCACCGCAGTCCCCATCATCATCACATAAGGTCACCTCACTACCTTGCCTCAGCTGCTCGGCTTTAGAGACATTTCTGCTGGTGTCCTTGCCTTATAATCATCTGATTGTCATTGTTATGAGGGAGACTCGTTAGTGTCTCTTTCAGCCCCTTGTCACTGCACCTGTGGTTCGCCACTTTTTTGTATTTCTGTCCATTTTAGTTTCATGTATTTTGAAGCTATGTGGTTAGGTGCATAAAGGTTCATGTTTGTTATTTCTTCTGGGTGTGGAGATAAGCTTGCCTTTATATAACAAGCTTTTTAAAATGGTGTTTGGTATTTTTGCCTTGGGTTCTTTTTTCCCTGGTATTATTTCTGTGCCTGCTTTCTTTTATTAGCATTTGTTATATATATAAGTGTAGGCGTGTGTGTGTGTGTGTGTATGTATATATATATGTATATATATGTCTCTGTGTGTGTGTCTGTTCATATTTTTAGCTTAACTTTACCCTTTTTCTTCTAGGAAGCTTTTAATATGGCTTGTAACAAAATGCCCAGAAATAAGGTACAAAGGCCCAAGACTATGGACTCTCTGTGTGTGTGTGATTCATGTATAGGATGGTCATGATAGAACATCAAGTTTACTTGGACTTTCTTAGGGTAAGGAACAAAAAAGAAAAGACATCAAGTGTTAGTGCTCCTGTTGTAGAGTGTTTGGCATTACATTGCACAAGAATTTGCTCTCACGCCCTCACCGAGGGCTCATCGAGTCCAGTGTTGGCATCAGGGCCATCAGTGAGGGCTCTGTTGAGGTGTGGCTGAGGTAACTGGAGGACGTGGAGTTCCAGAGAATGTCTGGGTGGAGTGTCCAGGGAGTGATGGTGCTGAGCTCTGCGGGACTCTGTCCAGGGTCATCTGAGGTCCCGGCTCCTTTGATTTTCTTGCTTCATCTTTATGTGTTGTCACTTACACTCACGCTGATCACATCTGTGTTCCAGGCAGGAAGAAGCAGGATGGGCTATGCCAGCTGAGATTGCTTTTTGCACAAACTTGCCTGGAAGCCCGACCCAGCAACTGCTGCTTCTCTCTCATGGGCCAGGGGTGGGTGATATGGCCACCCTCAGCCCAGTCCTTGGAGGATGATGGAGAAGGGGGTGTGGCCACTTGCCCCATTTCAGACCTCCCGAGAGGCGTAGGGGTTTGGAGGCTGGACTCCTGGAGTGAAAGGGACCTCCCAGCAGCCTGTTTCAGGGCCTTGCAGATTCTGCCCACATGGCCTCCGAGCCCTTGGCCAGGGTCAGCTAACACATGTCCTGGGGTGTGACCCAGGAGCTCGTGGTTAGCTCCAGCCCCTTGGGCAGGTTTCCCTTCCCTACCTGGGCTGTACCTCCTGAGTGGGAAGTGATCCCGCAGGCGAGGTTGACTCTGAGGTCCCCGGTGGCTGGCGATGGAAACCCCTCGACCTACTGCTGAAGACACAGGCCACTGACTGCTTTATTTGGCATCTCAGGGTGTCCCGAGAGATAGGTCCCTCGTCAAGGGATGGGAGGAGAAGATGGAGCATGCTGTCAGCGGAGGAGCATCTCCTGCGGTGGGAGGGGCAGAGGTGGGGGGAGGGCGGTGAGCAGAGGGAGCTTCTGGCCAAGGTAGTGTTCCTGTCCCTGGCTGCCGCCTTCTCACTCCTGGTGCCCCAGACACCTGCTCCCCACCCACCAGCAGGGCAAGTGCTGGCGACCCAGTGCCTTTGTCCCCTTAACCCCTTCCTCCTGGCCCAGCAGTGACCCTTACAAGGTGGGGTGTTCAGTGCTGTTGGTGCCTGTTGCTCACTTCTGCCTATCGAGTGGACATTGGCCATCCGCCAGGACCATGTCCTGCCCCCTTCCCCATGCCCCGATGACCCCCCTGGCTGAAGTCCCACCTGCTCCCACAGCCAGAAGACCCAGCCATCAGAAATGTTCTGGTTTTTTTCCTTCAGGTTTTGTTTTCCAGCTCAGCTTCGGTCCTTTCTGGGCACACGGAGGAACCCTCTCTCATTCTTGGCTTCCTCTGGGAATGACCTAAGCATTTGTTTTTAAAGGGCTGGCGGGGGGCCACGGGGCGTTATGCAACCGTGCTCTGGGACCACGTTACCCACTCGGCCTTGTCCCAGCGCGTGCATTTCTGAGATGGCTCAAGGTCTGTGCTAATGTGCGTCAAGCTGGCCACAGGCCATCAGATCAGATCGAGTCACTCTGCTGCTCTGAAGCTGTCAATGGCTCCCAGCTGCCTATGGCATCCAGGCAATGCTCACAGTGGCCCTTGGAGTCTGAGTGCTCGCCTGCCTCTTGGCTTCATTCTGCAGGCACCCTGTGCCATGTAGCCGGAGCCCCTAACCACTGAAGACCCCTCCTCTCCAGCTGGTCAGCCCCCTATTATCCTGTAGCTCCAGACCCCCACCAGCTCAGCCCCCATCTCCCCGTATCGTGCTCAGCTCCCCCCACACCCAGCTTCCTCCCCTGCCCCCAGCCTTCCCAGCAGAGACTGAGAGGTTTGTCCACCAGCGTCTGGCACCTGGCAGACCTTTGGAGAGTGTTGGTTGAATGAATATAGGCATGGAAATGGGACAGCTTCCATGGGGGCTATATTTAATTGTTCAAGAATACTCTCCAACTCTTTCAGACAAGCAAATCCTTGAAAAGCCACAGCCCGCGAATCTGAACAGCCGGTGTCTGCAAGAAGTGGTGGGTAGTGCAGCTGTGGGGGCAGGCAACCCCCTTGCAGTGAGAGTGGGCTACTCCCTGTACCCCTTGGCCACCTGGCTCGCCCTGAGGACACTGCCTCTTTCCCTGCAGATCCCAGGGTGCCTGCAGGCCCTGGTTTGGTTCCCTTGGGTTTGGAGCTTTTGTAGGAGCAGGCCTAGGAAGGAAGGGAGCCTTCCATCATCCACCTGGGGCTGCGCCTCTCTCCCAGGTCACTTGGTCTCCTGAGCCCCAAGTGCAGTTCTGACTGTGGGCCATGCAGGCTGCCAGTCAGTTAAATAAAAATTCCCTGCAGCATCGCTCTGTGCACTGGTCCACGGCCCGACCTCTCTAAGTAGGGTACTGGGTCCAGGCGTCCGCTGCAGGTGGTCAGTGCTCCACCCCATGATGTAGGATTGACTTACCACTGGCCTAACCAGGGAAGCCTCTGGAACTTTAGTACCTTCCAGCAAAGGGAGCCATCAACCCAGTATTCCCTGTGATGTGGGGTGAGCTTCTCCTGCCACCCCCCACAGGACAAGCCTGCAGCCCTGTCCCAGCCCCCAAGCCCTCAGGGGCTCTGGGAAGTCTGCTGGGTCAAGTCCAAACTTCTGAGGCCTCCCCCCATGACCCCACCCCCCTCTGCCAGCATCCTTTCTCCTTTACATTGTGGGCCGTGCCTCCTGCCTCCCTCCTTTGCTCAGGTTAGTCCTCCGTTGTTGTTCAGTCGCTCAGTCGCTCAGACTCTTTGCGACCCCATGGACTGCAGCACATCGGGCTTGCTTCTGTCCTTCATTGTCTCCCAGAATTTGCTTGAACTCATGTCCATTGAGTTGGTGATGCCATCCAACCATCTCATCCTCTGTCATCCCCTTCTCCTCCTACCCTCAGTCTTTCCCAGCATCAGGGTCTTTTCCAGTGAGTNGAGACATTACTTTGCCAACAAAGGTCCGTCTAGTCAAGGCTATGGTTTTTCCAGTGGTCGTGTATGGATGTGAGAGTTGGACTGTGAAGAAAGCTGAACACCAAAGAATTGATGCTTTTGAACTGTGGTGTTGGAGAAGACTCTTGAGAGTCCCTTGGACTGCAAGGAGATCCAACCAGTCCATTCTGAAGGAGACCAGCCCTGGGATTTCTTTGGAGGGAATGATGCTGAAGCTGAAATTCCAGTACTTTGGCCACCTCATGCAAAGAGTTGACTCATTGGAAAAGACTCTGATGCTGGGAGGGATTGGGAGCAGGAAGAGAAGGGGACGACAGAGGATGAGATGGCTGGATGGCATCACTGACTCGATGGATGTGAGTCTGAGTGAACTCTGGGAGTTGGTGATGGACAGGGAGGCCTGGCATGCTACGATTCATGGGGTTGCAAAGAGTCGGACATGACTGAGTGACTGAACTGAACTGAACTGAGGTTTGTCACAGCTCGTCTTCTAGGGAGTAAGTGTCTTTTAATTTTGTAGCTGCATTCACTGTCCGCAATGATTTTGGAGCCCAAGAAAATAAAATCTGTCACTGTTTCCACTTTTTGTCCATCTATTTGCCTTGAAGTGAAGGTACCAGATGCCATGATCTCAGTTTTTTGAATGTTGAGTTTTAAGCCAGTTTTTTCTGCCTGATACCTTTTTAGGCTGTTCCGTTGGTTCTTTATTCAACATGCACACATGGAGCAGCTTGTTAGCGAGAGGAGCCCTGCCCTGTGAGCTACTGTGGGCTCATCCGCATGGGTGCATGTCCTGGCCTGTCTCTTGAACACCTCAGTGTTTTTGTATGTAAAATGGGTAGATAACTGGCTGCTTCCGAGAGGTTTTGTGAGGATTAAGTGAGAGAAGGTGGGTACAGCACTTGGCCTGGAATGTGGCACGTGGTCCATAATGGATGGATGCTGGATGCGGTGATGGTGATGGTGATGGGCTGAACTCTGCCAAGTGTGGTTGGCTGAGAGGTGAGTGACGCAGACACTAATGCCACGTGTCTGCTTGGGACGATAGTTGTCAAACGAGTAATTGCAAGTCTGAAGCTCCAAGTTGTGGCATGTGCTGTAAAGGGCAAGTGGGTGCCGTGAGAGCGAGTGATGGGGGCCGAACCCAGATGAGGTGGCCAGGGGCAGCATCTGCCAGAAGCGCCATTCAAACTGAGACATGATGTAGGGACAAGGCACTTTCCCCGGTGAAGGAGCAGCGTGGCGTGTGCAAAGGCCGGGTGGCAGGAGAGGGGTTGAGAGAAGGCTGGGGCATGCACCCTAGGCTGGGTGGGTGGGGCCTGGAAGAGTTGGAGGGAGGGAGCCACACTCTGGAATTAGAGAATTTGACCCGTGGGGCTCAAATCCCAGATCCACTATGTATCAGTGTGTGGCTTCCTTAACACCTCCTGTAACCTGTAAGATGTTAAGAGTCCAGGAGGGCAGCTTCCTCCGTGGGAAGGATCCTCCCTCTGCCCCTCGCCCAGCCCCGGGGCTGTCCCCTCCAACTGCAACCCTTGGAGGTGTGTACGGCCCACTGCAGACCCCAGATGAAGCCCTCTCTCTGGGGTCATCGAAGCAGGAGGCCAGGGCGGGCAGGTGAAGGATGCGCCTCGGCCGCCCTGGGGAAGGCCTCCTCCTGATGCTGGGGCCTGCCCTGCCCCTGTGACAGCCCCGCGGGATTGAGCCCTGGGACTTATGGTCCCTCCACCTCTGCCACTGCTGGCCAAGGCCAGGCCAGGCGCCCACACTTGACTGGCCCTGGGCAGAGTCTGTGCCAGCCGGAAGAAATGCTGCCAGTGCCTGCTGGCCTCGGGCCTGAGGCCCCACGTCCCCGCAGGTGTGGAGAGGGGCCCGGTGGCTCGGGGCACAGGACCCGGGAGCTGCAGCCCCCAGGCTCACCCCCGGGGGGTCACTCCATCATTTGGAGAGTGACAGCTGTGACATGCTCCAGGCGTGGCTGGAACAAGCTGCCGGCTTCATGTGGACAGTGGATGCCAGGGCTGGAGTGGAGGTGGAGGGGGCCGTGCTGTGGGCTCTATGCTTGCTAAATTCTTGCCCGCACATCCTAGCTCAGAGTTTAATGAGTTAGCAAGGCAGGCATCCCCCTGGAGTCCCACTCTGCCCCCAGTGTGGAGCCGCTTCCCCCATCTGGCTTGTTTCTCATCTGTGAAGGAGGAACCTGGGTGTCTCTAACAAGACCTGGGTTCAAATCCTGACATGTGCCCTCACAGGCTGTGTGACCTAGTGTGAGCTCATCGATCACTCTGAGCGGCTTTCGCATCTGTAAAATGGGACTGTTGGTATGAGGACCGTCGGAGAAAATGCTGGCACATGTAAGCCTTTGGTGACCTTGGCTGGTTCCTGCTAACAGTCCCCGGTTTTATCCAGGGATGTGCACACCCAGAGGTGCTGGGTGGAATGACCTCTACCTGTGTCTGTGAAGACTGTGTTCCCTTCTTGAGCGTCTTGTAAAAGTCTGACCACCGCAGCTTTACCACTTTGGGATTTTCCCTAGAACAGGTAGTTTGGTGTCTGCAGGCCAGGCAGAGGATGAGAGTTGGATGGCATCACCGGCTCAATGGACATGAGTTTGGGTAAACTCCGGGAGTTGGTGATGGACAGGGAGGCCTGGTGTGCTGCAGTCCATGGGGTCACAAAGAGCTGGACCTGACTGAGCGACTGAACTAAACTGAACGGACTGAGGCCAGGCAGGCCAGTGCTCCCTGGGGAAGTCGCTGAGGACCCAGCCCCTTCCGGCCCCTGTGCCCCCATCTTACTGGGCAGGTTTTGCCTGTCATCCCTCGTCCTGCCTCCTCGTGGGAAGAAGGGAGGAGCGAAGGCCAGTGTCCGGGGCTGCACCTGTGTCCTGGGGACACGGCCCTCCCAGGGCCCTGCCCGACGCCCACTCCAGGCATCACTGGGCAGATCGGAGGCCTGAGCCCACACCTGGTGTTTCTAGCTGGGCCCATGGTAGTTCCGTGTCCAACTGGGGTTCTCTCAGTAAAGAAAAAGGGGAACAGTACGGAGTGGCCATACAAGATTCAGGCCCCGAATCGAATGCTTCCTGCTCTGAAATGGGCTTAAAAAACACAAATGTGCAAGTGCCTCAGGGGTGGTCTTCCAGGTCAGCGTAGTCTGGGTCTTTGGAGCAGCCGCTGTGTTTCTGCCGCTCTGCGGGTATAACGTGGAGCCACACCCAGTGAGGAAGGGCAGTGTTCTTGCCCACTTAACGCCTGGGGAGAGGCCCTTCATTGCTGAGTCTTACAGCAAAGCCTTGGGTCCACGTCAGAGCCCAGAAGCCCCTAAAGGGCCCCGTGATGGCCCTCAGCCTGGCCACAGTGCCCCCAAGCCAGCAGGCCCCAGACTCCCAAAGGGGATAGTGTCTGTGGGTGTTAGAAGTGACCGAGCGGTCGACCAGGGACCTTCCCTGGAGTGGGCCCAGAGGCCCGTGGGGACCCCAGAGGACATCCAAGAAGTGTGAGGACCCAGCTCCTCAGGGCCTCACCCCTGTAGAGCTGGAGGCCCCCGAGGAAGGGCTGAGATCCAGATGTGCTTTGAAGTGACAGGCAGCGGGGTGTCCCGGCAGCCTGGGTGAACTCGGGCAGTGGTCCCCGGGCACAGAGCCAGCCCACAGAGGGCAGGTGGGTTCAGATCCCGAATCTGAGGGGCGTGGGGCCCGAGAGGCCCACCTCCCAGAAGAGTCCTCGCCATGACCCCGTGGAGTCCATCCACCTGAAAGAAGGGTATCCACACTTGATGGAACCTGATCCAGGGCTTCCTGGCATTCTTGGGTCTCGCGGAGCCTGGGGAAGGAGACGGGGCGCTTGGGTCGGGAGCTCCAAGCCGAGCAGCAGGACAGCTGAGCCGTCGGGCGGGGCTATCAGTTACTGCGCTGGCCGTGGGCGCGGCTGGCTTGCTTCTCTTCTTGTGAAGGGTTACGACCCACTTTCACCCTGTTCTTAGCGCTCGACGTTTAGAGGAATGATGTTCTCGCTTGGCCCCGGGCTGCCTCTTGGGGTTTGAACAAACCAGGCAGGCCGGGTGATGAATGCCTGTTGGCCTTTGGGGTCAGACTAGCCTGCAGGACCAGCGTTGTTGACAGAGCCACGGGGAGGAGGGTGAGGTGGACCTGCTCGGGAGCCCAGCGTGGGCCCTCCTCCCCGGCGTGGTTCGGTGTCTCGGCCTCGGTTTCCCCATCTGGTTCACACACCCACAGGCGGTGGTGAACGCATCTGGTACCCAGCACAGGCGCGGCTGCGGCAGGACCCGCTGTGCCTGGGGTCAACCTTGAGTGGGTAGATGTGAGCAATGGACCGTGGGGAGAACAGGGTGGTGAGCAAGGGAGTGGCCGTCTCCCAGCTGGTGAGAGACTCTCGGTGTTTCGGTGGCATGGCCTCCCTGTGCTGGTGAGAGCCACTGGGGCCGTGAGCGCCCACCTCACGAGGGGTGGTGGCCTCTGAGGCACCTTGAGGGCAGGGTGCAGGGTCCCTGGAGGTTTCCTTTGGTCTCCAGGCCCCTGGGATGCGTTCCTCCTTCTCAAGCCCAAGTGGGCTCCTGGGGCGGGTGGGCCCAGTCTCGGGGGCCAGCGACCCTCTCTGATGCCTCACGTCCGCTCAGCTTGGGGGCAGTCTCTGTCCCACTTGATTCCTTTGTCCTGACTGCCTGCAGTTTGCACTCAGCCCAGCTGAGGGTGAGCAGCTTCCCAGGTGGCGCTAGTGGTAAAGAACCTGCCTGCCAATGCAGGAAACGCAGGAGACGTGGGTTCGATCCCTGGGTGGGGAAGATCCCCTGGAGAAGGAAATGGCAACCCACTGCAGTTTTCTAGCCTGGAGAATCCCATGGATGGAGAAGCCTGGCGGGCTATAATCCTTGGAGGCGCAAATAGTCAGACACGAGCAAAGCATCTTAGCACAAGAGTGGCAGTAAGCAGCTCCTGATGGCAGCCCTGGGGGATGATAGACCCTCAGGCCAGACTGTGATGTCCTCAGCAGGAGGTGGGGCTGGAGAGGGGACAGGCATGCGGCTGACCTGACTCTGGGGTAAGCAGGTACATTCCGGGGCTTGGCTTCCATCCTGCCTTGGCAGCCCCCCTTCCACAGGCCACGGACAAGCAATTCGGCTCCTTTGTGCCTTGGACTGGGGAAGGGTAGAATGAGCGCGTACTTGGGAAGAGCTTAGGACGGTGCCTGATGTGGGGCTGATCCCATGTCAGCCCTACCATCACTCTCTGCGAATCAGACACAAGCTAAGGCTGGAAGGCCCTCTGGGGACAGACTTCTCATTCTCCAGGTGTCCAGTGCGAGGAACTCTGGGGTCTTCATCAGGCAAGATTTGCAAGTGCCCACTCTGCACCAGCTTGGGGAGCAGAAGTGTGGGACAGGTTGTCACTTGGTCCTCAGACAGCTCACAGGCCAGGGCAGGAGACAGACGAGGACCTGGCTGATGGTGGTACAGAGGACCAAGGGCCAGGAGGGGCTCGAGGCATCTTTGTTGTTGCAGAGGAGTCCGCGCTGTGTATCCATGAGCATAACAAAAACACCTCCACATCCCAGTGGCTTAGCACAATACAAGTTTATTTTTTATGAAGTGCTTTATTTTTATTTATTTTAAATGCATTTATTTTTAATTGGAGGATGATTGCTTTACAACGTTGTATGTCCATTTCTGCCATACATCAGTGCGAATCAGCCATAGGTATACACATGTCCCCTCCCCCTTGAGCCTCCCTCCCACCTCCCACCCGTCTAGAGCACCAGTTTGAGCTCCCTGGGTCATACAGCAAATTCCCACTGGCTATCTATTTTACATGCGGTAAAGAGTATGTTTTCATGGTACCATCTCCATTCCTCCCACCCTCTCCTTCCCCCACAAGTCTGTTCCCTATATCTGTGTCTCCATTCCTGCCCTGCAGATGGGTTCACCAGAACCATATTTCTAGTTTGCTCTCACGTTAATCCAGGTTACAGACTCTGCTCCGCTAGGTCACTCGGCCCTGGGCTCCTGCCGTCTTGTGGCTCTGCCTTCTCCTAGGTCCTTGGAGTCTTCTCTGTTCCGCTGGCCAGTGGGGAAAGAGATCCTGGAGGTGTGTGCAGAGACAGCCCTGCTGTGTTTCACACCCACCAACATCCCATTGACCAGCAGCGGTCATGTGATCCTGCCTGCCTGCAANGGCTCTGCCTTCTCCTAGGTCCTTGGAGTCTTCTCTGTTCCGCTGGCCAGTGGGGAAAGAGATCCTGGAGGTGTGTGCAGAGACAGCCCTGCTGTGTTTCACACCCACCAACATCCCATTGACCAGCAGCGGTCATGTGATCCTGCCTGCCTGCAAAGACGTCTGGGAGATGTAGTCCAGCTGTGTGTCCAGGAGGAAGCTTGTGAGGTTTGCCATAACCAGTGGGGTCTGTCCCGAGAGGCTTCTGGGAAAAGCTGAGGCTCGCTCGGGCCATGGAGGATGGCTGGGAGTGGGGAGGAAAGATGGGCCCTCCAGGCGGGGGTTGCAGCTTGGGTGAGGGCTGGGAGAGCCCAGCACATGGCAGGAGACAAGAACCCCAGGGCATCGGGTGTGTGGAAGGGCGTGCAGGGGGCTGTGGGATGTCTCCCTCTGTCCTCCCCGCCCCCTTCCCCGTGCCTGAGGGTCTGGGTGTCCGTGACCTGAGCAGGCCCCACTGTGGATGTTATTACCTCCATCGGTCCTTCCACCTCTGCTCCCTTTGGGGCTGGTGGACAAGCAGGGCTCCGGGAGATGAGTACTTTTCCTGTAGCTTGCTCAGCCAAATAGCGTGGAGCCAGGATTTGAATCCCAGTGTGTCTCAGTCCACGGCCAGTGCTGTTTACGTCCGTGTCAGCTGAGCCAGGAGTGCCTGGGGTCCCAGTGTGGGGAAGGCCCTGGGGGGCTGATGCGCTGGGGACGGGGCCCTTGGGTGTGGCTCTGAGGGCGGCACTCGCCGTGCAGAGCCTGTGCTGAACCTCTGGTCCTCGCTTGGCCTCAGGGCCACCGGTGCCTGAGCCCTTCTGACCCTGGCAGCATGGGCCCCATCACAGCACCGTCATTCCCTGTCAACATGTCAGCGAAGGATCTGGGTTCCAGGCTGAGCAGGGGAGGGAGGCTGTCTGGCCTCCCTGGTGGGGGCGGTGCAGGTGTGACAGGCAGAGCTCAGTGCGAGGCCTGGAGGTCCTGGCTTCGTGTCCTGACTCCCTGCTCCACGGCAGTGAGCCTTGTATGAGAGCCTCAGACTCCCCATGTGTGGAATGGTGGGTGCTGGGTCCCCTGCCTCGCAGACAGAAGGTCCCCACGGCACTGTCGTCTGTCTACCTGACTCTGGCGCCCTGTCTCGGTCAGCTCAGTGACCATAACAGAATCCCGCAAGCCGGGTGGCTTAAACAACAAAAGTATTTCTCACGGACTGGGAGGCTGCCAAGCCTGAGATCAGGGTCCCAGGATGATCGTGTGAGGGCCCTCTTCCTGGTTTGCAGTCGGCCGCCTTCTCATATATCATTCTGTGTCGGAGAGAGAGAGCTCCGGTCCCTTCCTCTTCCTGTGAGGTTGTGAATCCCATCGTGGGACCCCACCCTCACGACCTCATCTGTAACCGGGTGCCTCCCAGAGGCCCCATCTCTGGTACCATTGCACTGGGTGTCAGGGTGTCACATGTGGACTTTCAGTCCAGTTCAGTCCCTTAGTCATGTCTTACTCTTACTTATGCGACCCCATGGACCACAGCACGCCAGGCCTCCCTGTCATTACCAACTCCCGGAGTTTACCCAAGCTCATCTCCGTCAAGTCGATGGTACCATCCAATCATCTCATCCTTTCTCGTCCCCTTCTCCTCCTGCCTTCAATCTTTCCCAGCATCAGGGTCTTTTCCAATGAGTCAGCTTCACATCAGGTGGCCAAAGGATTGGAGTTTCAGCTTCAACATCAGTCCTTCCAATGAACATTCAGGACTGATTTCCTTTAGGATGGACTGGTTGGATATCCTTGCAGTCCAAGGGACTCTCAAGAGTCTTCTCCAACACCATAGTTCAAAAGCATCAATTCTTTGGCACTCAGCTTTCTTTATAGTCCAACTCTCTCATCCATACATGACTACTGGAAAAACCATAGCCTTGACTAGATGGACCTTTGTTGGCAAAGTAATGTCTCTGCTTTTTAATATGCTGTCTAGGTTGGTCATAGCTTTTCTTCCAAGGAGCAAGTGTCTTCTTGCTGCAGTCACCATCTGCAGTGATTTTGGAGCCCAGAAAAATAAAGACTCTCACTGTTTCCATTGTTTCCCTGTCTATTTCCCAGGAAGTGATGGGACCAGATGCCATTATCTTAGTTTTCTGAATGTTGAGCTTTAAGCCAGCTTTTTCACTATCCTCTTTCACTGTCATCAAGAG
>SJYV01002373.1:216792-265506 GCA_006410875.1 Neotragus pygmaeus | reverse complement strand
TTCCATGTCCAGTCCTAACTGTTGCTTCCTGACCTGCATATGGACTTTGGGGAGACACAAACATTCAGTGCCTGACACTCCAAATGGGCCATGGGAGACAAGCTTCGGGTTATGTCTTCCTGGTGTGTGCAGTGGTCTAGAGCTGGAAGCATGGTCCAGACAGATGAACTGGCAGGAGGGCTGAGCCGCCTCAGGGTAGAGCAGTGGGGTCCAGCCCCGGAGGAAGTGCAGGGCGGTGGGTGGGCTGCGTCCTCAGCCTGAGGCTAGGATGGGTTGTCTTCTCTCCGTGGGACCATGAGAAGGAAGATGGGGAGACGGGGCTGTCTCTTCGGCAGCCTTTGGACAAACTGCAAAGGTGTTTCACCCACTGTCTCAAACGTGCACAGCTGGAGTCCTGCTTCGGTATATAGGTTGTCTCTCTGGCCTGTGTTTGCCAGCTGTGTGGCTCTTGTGAGCGCTGGAAGCTGTATCCCCAGCTGTAAGATGGGCTGCTGGCGTTTACCAGGTCAGCTTCTCAGGGCTGTCGAGGGAGACAGGGGCTGTCCGGGGGTCGGTGGAAGTTAAGATTCCCTCTGCTGCCCTGGCACCAGCCAAGTACTGCCATAGTGGCCCCTCCTGATTCTGGGCACAGGCCCCGTGGGGTTTTCTTTCTTCTTGGTAGCAGCTTTATTAAGATACAGGCCTTAGACCATGTTGTTATTTAGTTGCTAAGTTGTGTCTGACTCTGTGACGCCCATGGACCACAGAGTCCAGGGGATCTTCCTGACCCAGGGATCAAACCCACGTCTCTTACATCTGCTGCATTGGCAGGTGGATTCTTTACCACTGAGCCACCAGGGAAGCCCACTTAGACCATATTAGCTCCTTATTTAGGCTGTACAATTCCATGTAGCACCTTCACAGATTGTGCAACTTTTGGAGAAACCCCGTGCCCTTTAATAGTCACCCTGCCTCCCTCCCCAGCTCGGAACCACTGCTGATCCCCTGGGGGCTCTCAGGCAGGGCTTTGAGCCCTTGCTGAGCGTTGGCTTGGCCCCTGGATGGATGAGGTCTTGAAGCCGAGGACCCAGGGCCCTCCCTGCCACTCTCTGGGTCTGCACCCCGTTCTGCACAGGGTGGGGCAGGGGCTCTGTTGGTGGAGTGCTGGCTGGACCCATGGCTCTTTACTTCCGCTTTGTCTTGTCTCCCCCTGGACTGGTTGCTGCCTGGCCTCGTCCACCTTTGTGGGCCTGGCACCTGGCCTCGGGGGAGGTGACGCTGGGGAGACGGGTCAGGGAGGAGCTGTGGCGGTCCTGCAGGCTGGGGCAGCTTCTCCCGTGGCCCGGCCAGTCTGCATGTTCTAGGGTGTTCCTGGACCCCCTGAGCTCCTAGCCCACTGTGTCCCTGGAGAAGACACGGGGCTGCAAAGGGGGCTGGGCCCACCTGCCCCATGTCCGCACTCCCCCGGAGGCAGCCCTCCGGCGTGGGGCCGTTGCCATGGGAATTATGTCTTGGGATCTATTTTGAGACCATTTCGTAGTGTGATTTTGAATGCTGCCTAGTGTTGGCTGTTGGTTTTCCTACGTTTTCCCCGAGTGAGTGGGTTTTGACTGGCCAGCAGGGCTGGGCGGGGTTTGTTTCTGGCTGTGGCTCTGCCCAGGGCACAGGCTGAGCAGTTGGTAATGGTGGGGGAGGGGGAGCCTTGCGAGGACCCCCTGCAGAGGGTGTGATGGGGTGTTTCCCCCACACCTCTGGCCGGCCAGGGCATCAGTGGGCAGGGCTGTGCCCTGGGGGACAGATGCTGAACCCAGGAGAAGGCCACCCCCGGGACCTGGACGAGAGTCTGGGGGTGAGGGACGATGGGGCCTTGGCAGAAGCCTGATGAGTGACTGCTGTCCGCAGCTCTCCCGCTGTTCCCCGGCCTGATGAGGCTCTGGCCATGCTCATGACTCCCAGTGACTCCCCACCTCCCCTGCACGGCGTTCACTAGAGCTTGGACTGCGAGTTGAGAGCGTGTACGCTTAACACGTGCCTGTCTCACGGGGCTGCAGACCCCACGGGGACAGACCAGGACTGTGCTGCTCCCACCCACCCCGCGGTGTGCCTGGCACTAGGGAACCGTGAATAAAGATGTGGGAATGAGAAAGTGAACGTGAGTGAGTGTCCTCGGGGAGGGGGCTCGAAGCATGCCAGGCCTCCTGTTTGGGGGAGCTTCTGGTGGCATCTGTCCCCTCCCTGGGGGCAGGCTTCAGGGTCCTGATGCTGGGGCCACAGAGAGGAGCGAAGACATCAGCCAGAGGGGGTCCGGGAGCATGACCCCTGGGAGGGCAGAGCCACCACCCGTGGATAGCCTGTCGTTGGGGTCAGGCTGCCTGGAGCCCGGGTGTGGGCTCTCCTTGCTGCCTCTGGCTCCAGGAGTGGCTGCCAGCTGACCCACCTGTGCCCACACAGGCCAGCTGCTGCCCTTGCCTGGATATTCCGTCACTGACGCAATGATTGAAGCAGACATGGGTCCAGGAAGGAAGCCCATGGGATGGGCAGGGGACACTCCCGCTCCTGCTCCGCGAGGCTGGGTGGGGGCAGTGTCCAGCT
This sequence comes from Neotragus pygmaeus, assembly GCA_006410875.1. Classification (NCBI taxonomy): domain Eukaryota; kingdom Metazoa; phylum Chordata; class Mammalia; order Artiodactyla; family Bovidae; genus Neotragus; species Neotragus pygmaeus. The sequence goes on along the minus strand of SJYV01002373.1, from coordinate 262,935 downwards.
GATGTGGGCGCAGAGCCTCTGCTTGGTGATGGGGGTGACGGGGGTGTCCCCCCAGCTGTCACCTGATCCTGGAGCTGGAAAGACGCGAGGTGGGAGGTTAGGCTGCCAAGCGTGTCCCATCGCAGTGTTTCTCACTTTGAAAAATAAAACACTGGGGGGACTTCCCTGGTGTTCCAGTGGTTAAGACTGTGCTTCCACTGCAGGGGGCTAAGGTTTGATCTCTTAGGAAACTAGGATCCCACACTCAATGTGGTGCTCAGCCAAAATAAATAAATTAAAAAAACCCATTATAATCAGGTCAGCCATACATGATCACTGTAAGTAAAGTTAGAAAGTACAGGTGAGGAAAAGGATCTGATTTCCTCCCCACTGAATCTGCCGCTTTTAGTGAATTGGTCCACACTTTTCAAGTACAGATGCAGCTGGCATCTGTTTCCTGTTCTTATTCTTATTTACTTTATAAGAAAGCAGAATCGTACTACACTTACTTGGGCTTCCCAGGTGGCTCTAGTCCCAAAGAACTCACCTGCCAATGCAGGNTAGTGAATTGGTCCACACTTTTCAAGTACAGATGCAGCTGGCATCTGTTTCCTGTTCTTATTCTTATTTACTTTATAAGAAAGCAGAATCGTACTACACTTACTTGGGCTTCCCAGGTGGCTCTAGTCCCAAAGAACTCACCTGCCAATGCAGGAGACATAAGAGACGTGGGTTTGATCCCTGGGTTGGGAAGATCCCCTGGAGGAGGGCATGACAACCCACTACAGCATTCTTGCCTGGAGAATCCCATGGACAGAGGAGCCTGGTGGGCTACAGTCCATGGGGTGGCAAAGAGTTGGACACGACTGAAGTGATTTAGCACGCATGCACCATGCTTACTCGCCTGGACCTTTGGCATTTGCCATTTAGCGTATCCAGAACCTTTCAGGAACAGAAGCAGAACGATGGACATCTCCAGTCCTGCTTTAATGTCCCATCTGTGCAGCGGGCTCGTAATAAGCCATAATGAACTGCTCTTGTGTTGGAGATCCTGGTCCTCTCCGGTTGCGCGGTTGTGAGGAGCGCCGTGATGAGCGTGGTGTGCGCAGCCCTCTGTCCACTCGTCTGCTGTTGCCCTTTGGTGCAGTCCTGAGTCCAGCTGCAGCACCATCGTTTGCAGTTCTCTCTGCTCCATCCTCACCAGCGCTGCCTGGGCTGTGAAGGTGGAGCCCGTGTTGGGGGGCCCCTTTGGCAGGCGTGGACAGCAGCTCATGTGTAGAGATCTGCTCTGTGGGGGACACCCCCTAACTTCCTTGGGGTTGACAAACCTTCCCTACTTACATGGCAATTATGCATGTAATTGAGAGCCTCAGTCTTCTCATCTCTACACTGGGGATAACTGAGTTCACCTCACTGGTCTTCCTGTGGGTGAAGTCTCACAGTGCTGGGTCACTCGAGGTGTTAGGTGATGGCCTTTCTAAGGAAGGGTGGAGATGGTGCCTCTGGCCAGGTGGCATCTGTCCATCCTGGGGCAGGGCGAGGGCACAGGAGAGCCACGCATTTCAGCAGAACCTTCCTGGGAGTGAATCACTTCACTCTCTGTGCCCCATGGTGTCTGGGGCTGATTTCACGTCATTCTGTAGTAATGACAGAGGGGATGGGCATGAACAAGGCAGGAGGTGTCAGTGCCCTTCTCTGCCACCTTCAGGGCCCTCTGGGGCTCTAGCAGGTCATTCCAGGAGGACAGGAGATAGGGGTTCAGATGAGCAGTTGGTGTCATGACTAACAGTTCCCATGTGGAGGGTCAGAGCCATCAGAAGCCTGAGGGGTGTGTGGTTCTGGGGTCTCTGCGCAGCCCTCCTTAATGGTGGGCTGGGCGTCATTAGCTGAGCAGTTCCCAGAGAGAGGAAGAGAGTCGAGGCTGGTGTGGTGTGTACTACAGGGCCTGTGGCCCCCACGGTCCCTCTGGCTCCCCGCCTGCGGCTGGGCGGCCCTCCATGTGATCCTGCCCCTCCACGTGGGCCTGTCCTTGGGCCCTGCCTTGTCCAGAGCCTGGGAGTGGGGGCTCTGGGTGCCGGTGTACCCTCTGTGCCTGAGAAGGCAGTGCAGCCGTGATATCGGGGTCAGGACCCTTTTCAGCGGATGCCACGGCAGCCCTGCCTTGGGGAGGGGGTATAAGACCACCTGGAGACATTGCCGGGAGGAGGCCGGGCCCCGGGCCCCAGGCCCAGGCGCTGCTGGCTGGTCTGGGAGCTGCTGCTCCTTCCTGGCCCTGATAGAGCCCTTATGCCGCTCAGGTTATGATACTACGGGGACCAGCAGGAAGGATGCAGTCAGAGACGCAGAGGGAAGTTGAGAGCGATGGAGGGGGCGCGTCCGTTGGCTCTGGGTGGCGGAGCAGGCAGGGAGGGGCCGTGAAGGGTCCCGAAGGAAGTGGCCGCCCTGAACAGCTGCCCATAGGTTGCCCTGGGCCCTGCTGACAAATCTCCTTAGTGGAGGTTTCAGAACAGAGTGTCTCAGGATCTGAGTAGGTGGGGCCTTTTCGGTCACGTTTTCTCCCTGGGTGACACCTCCGGAACCCTTTTGGGCCTCCTGGAGCCAGAGGGGTTACGTTAGGATCACACTCACGGACCCCAGCCATGGAGGGCTGAGCTCAGACTCCTGCCCCCACCCCCAGCCTACGTGATCCAGAGATGGTGCTGCCCCCCACGCTCCCCCCACCCTCCCCGCCACCCAGCCCAGACCAGGGTGCTTAGGAGGAAGCAGGGGGTCCAGGCAGGTATGCACTGGGATGGCTCAGTGGGTGTGTGTGAGGCTCAGCCTGGCGCAGGCACAGGTGATGGGATCTGCCGGGCTGAGGTGTTGCTGGGCCCTGTGGGGCCTCTTTGTTTTAATCACAGGTCCTGGAGGCACGGAGAGAGCCAGACTCTGGGTACTGGCTGCTCCGGGCCACCCCTGGGGCTGGGTGGCTTCAGTGGGCAGGATCCTCTGCGGGACCTTGGCATTGTCTGCAGGGAAAGGAAGGGCCAGCTGGTGCTTTTGGGAGACTTCAGGCTGAGAGGGGAGAGGGACAGGTTTAACCCCCTGGCCTGGCACCCACCTGCATGCCCCCCGGCCCCCTCCCCGGGAAATCGGAGGACAGGTCCCCACCTNCCCGCTTCCGACACCCACGATGTCCACAGGCTGCCAACCCCCACGTCCAAGGGCGAGCCTGTCACCTGGCCTGCCTCGCCCCCGGCGCCAGCGTTTGCATAATTAAACACATGCTTCTGACACGTCACTCTGGCCAATTTTCCAGATCGCGTTTGCTTGAAAATCCTGTCATTTTCCACCAGCTGAGTTAGAGTGAAAAAGGATCATTTAACCGGAGCGCATCCATCTTCAGCGCCAGGGAGCAGTCCGGCCCCGTCTGCAGTTGAGGGTGTGTGTGTGCGCGGGAGGAGGGCACACTGCTCAGAGGGCCGAGAGCCGCTCCGCCTTCTTCGGTTGTTTGGGGGATGTGAATTAAGTGAATTAAGAGAGCTCATGGCAGTAACTCCTTAGGCTTCCGGTGGCTCCTTNTGCAGTTGAGGGTGTGTGTGTGCGCGGGAGGAGGGCACACTGCTCAGAGGGCCGAGAGCCGCTCCGCCTTCTTCGGTTGTTTGGGGGATGTGAATTAAGTGAATTAAGAGAGCTCATGGCAGTAACTCCTTAGGCTTCCGGTGGCTCCTTTCTCCTTATAAGTAGATGACCACCTGCCACAGGGGCTTCCCAGGTGGCCACGTGGTAAGGAGCCCGCTGCCAATGCAGGAGACACAGGAGATGTGGGTTTGATCCCTGGGTTGGGATGGTCCCCTGGAGGAGGAAATGGCCACCTACTCAAGTGTTCTTGCCTAGAAGTTTCCTTGGGCAGAGGAGCCTGGCAAGCTATGGTCCATGGGGTCTCAAAGAGTCAGACACGACTGAGCGACTGAGTGTGCCTGCATGCATCTGTCATGGGGGGAGCCGTGAGGTGGAGATTGCAGTCGGGGAAGAAGCGGGGCAACAGTGGTCCCCAGCTCGATCCCCAGGATGCAGTTGCAAGCAGCAGGGTGGCCGGTGGGCCTCTGTCTATCCCACCCACCTGTAGCCCAGGGGCGGCTCCCTGTGGGCAGGCACTGTGTCCCCACCTGTCTGCAAGTTCTTTTCGTTGGTTAAACCAGGTTCTGGGTTCAGACACAGCTGTCCTGGGTGGCTGATGCCAGTGGGTGTTTATGGTCGCTAGTGGGTGGCAGCGAATTCCCGGATTTGTGTGCTAAGCTAGTGGCCGGCCCCTCAGTGAGGGGGACTGTAGGAGGCAGGAGCCCCACGTGGGGGTTGACCCTGCAGCTACCACCACCTTGGGTCGGGGTTGTGTGTGAGAGCCCCCTACCTCCAGCTGAGGCATAATACTTGTCACAAAAATCAATCATTGTAAAGCATACAATTCAGTGGCATTTTCTACATTCAGCATTGTGGAACCACCTCTGTCTGCTTCCAAAACATTTTCGTCCTCCCAAAAGGATACCCTATACCCATTAAACACTAACTCACCGTTCCCCACTCCCCCAGCTCTGAAACAGGCATTACTTGTTTTACTGTGCTTTGCAGATGCTGCTTTTTGCAAATTGAAGGTTCGTGGCAACCGTGCGTCAAGCAAGTCTGCCGACACCATTTTTTCCTGACAACTAACTAGCTCACTGGTCGCGTTTCAGCAATTCTCACAGTGTCTCAGCCTGTTTCTTTATTGCTATATTTGTTACCGGGACCTGTGACCAGGGATCTTCTGCCTTTCTATTATATTAATAATTGTTCAGGTACTTTTTTTTTTGCAACAAAGTATTTTAAAATTAAGATAGGTCCATTTTCTTAGATATAATGCTATTACATGCTTAATAGATGGCAGTATAACATCAACATAGCTCTTGCACTGGGAAGTATGAAAGTTCATGTTCATTGCACTCGATTCGCTGTGGTGGTCTGAGCCCTAGCTGGGAAGGCCCCTGAGGTGTGCCTGTCGCCGCTGTCCGCCGCAATGGCCCTGCCTCTTCTGGGTGTCGCGTGGGTTTCATCACATGTGGGCTTCTGCGTCTGGCGCCTTTCTCCCGGCAGAGCGCCCTCGAGGCCCGTCCACGTTGTCGCCTGTGTCGGGCCTTGGCTTCCGTGCTGGGTGTCCGCAGCTCGAGGGTGTGCCGCTGGGGCACAGGCACATTCACGTGCNTCACGTGTGGGCTTCTGCGTCTGGCGCCTTTCTCCCGGCAGAGCGCCCTCGAGGCCCGTCCACATTGTCGCCTGTGTCGGGCCTTCGCTTCCATGCCTGGTGTCCGCAGCTCGAGGGTGTGCCGCTGGGGCACAGGCACATTCACGTGCGGGTGGCCCCTTGAGTCGTCTCCAGCTTTGGGCCGTTGTGGATAGCGTTGCCGTCAACGTGGGCTTGTCCGAGTTCTGTTGTCAGATCTCCAGGCTGTGGACTTAGGAGTGGAATTTCTGGATGATGCAGTCATTCTGGGTTTAGCTTTTGGAGGAACTGTCGAACTGTTTTATACAGTGGCCACCCCATCTTACATTCTGCAGTAGCCTCTTGAGTGGGGGGCAAAGGTGGGACTTGGAGACTTGAGGGTTCCTTTTAGAGCAGAAGTCAGGGTGGAGCACTTTGGGGTTCAGAGCCTTCTAGACCACCCTGATTCTCTCGGAGGGAACACTGCAGCTCTTGCAATGGTCCACAGCCATGCCCGTCGAATCCCCATGCCCCCATCATTGCTTCCTCCCCACCACTGGCGACCCCTGGCCGCCCCGGCCGCTCCGCTGTCCTGCAGCAGGTCAGCAAGCCTATGCCTCAGGGCCTTTGCACGGCTGTCCCATGGCCACGGGGGCAGAAGACTGACATGTGCCCTCACCGCCCTCTCTCCAGTGTGTCATTTGCTTATTTACTGTGTTGGGTGGTCGCTGGCTGCCTCCCTTCCTTGAGTGTGTGTGTGTGTCTGCTTGCGCTCAGTTGAGTCCGACTCTTGGGGCCCCGTGGATTGCAGCCCGCCAGGCTCCTCTCCCTGTTCACTTTTCCAGGTGAGAGTGCGGGACTGGGTTGCTAGTTCCTATTCCAGCCTCCCTCCCTTCCTCTCCCCACAAAAGAATCCACGTGTCCCCAGCTGTGCCTGATGGTTAAATAAATATTTGCTGAGTGGGTGAATGAAGCTAAGGACACAGGTGAGCTCTTTCCCCACACCTCCCACCAATTTCTTAGGGGCCTACGGGCTTGGGGAGGCTGGGAGCCCCCTTCAGACTTTGCCCCTGGGCCTGCCCCCCTGCAGCTGTGCCCCCTGGAAAGCCCACGCTTCCCGGAGCACAGCCCTAGCCCCCTGGTTGTGCCTGTGAACCTCAGACCTAAGGTTCTGCCAGCCCAGAGGGGCGGGAGTGCCTGGTTAGGGGCCCAGCGCGCAGAGGGGCCAGTTCCCCTTTATGCTCAGCACACCTGCCCTGTGGATGTCTTAGGGCTGGGCACCAGTGGTACGACAGTGAGCCAGGGTCCCCTGTGAGAGATGTCTTTTTGGGGCAGCCATATCAGTTCACCGTGCTCAGCTGAGGGTTACCTGTTAGTTACTGAGTCTATGTTTGTGCCGTAAACTTAGAGCCCATTTCTGGGAGTTCTTGTTTATCATGATTTATCTTTATCTTGTTAGGGTCAAGATTTTAAAATGCTGAAAAGGTGGCCAGAACTACCACATCCAAAAATGGCTTTCCCCTGTGGCTCTGCGGTAAAGAATACGCCCGCCAATGCAGGAGCCATGTGAGACCCGGGTTCGAGCCCTGGGTCAGGAAGATCCCCCGGAGGAGGAAATGGCAACCCACTCCAGTATTCTCACCTGGAGAATCCCATGGGCAAGGGGAGCCTGGCAGGCTACAGTCCGTGAGGTCACACTGTTGGACACAAGCAGCTTAGCAAGCATCGTCTGAAATACCATTCATTTATTCAATCAGTTAGCAAATGTCCCCGGAATACCTGTATTCCCACGTCTAAGATACTGCCTGACTCAGAGTCGGAGCACTGCCCTTGAGGGCACCCATCCTTTTTCAGCAGACTGTCCCCCGTTGCTCTGTGTGAGAGGCCTCTTTGGGGTCATCGTGGCAGTCATTAACGAGCATCATTGCTGAGGTCAAGTCCAAGATAGAGCCCCATAGCCTGCCGCTGGAGACCTCCTTCTACGCTGACCTGGTCCCCAGAATCCCTGTTGTACTAGTTATTAACAGAAGTTCAGAAGCCACCGCCCCAATCACACATGTTCACCCATCTTCTCCACGGGACACTGGAGGAGACTCAGAAACTGATGACTTTGATCAAATGTCCATTGTGAGTGGTTTTGGTCTTTCCAAATGGAAGCAGTGCTACCTCTGCGGGAGCTGGCTTGGGGCTGGCAGGCCGCGGGCTGCCTCTCGGCGCAGCTGCAGAGATAGAATCCCTGCTCATGGCCTTTGCCCGCAGGCGCTGGCCCCAGGAGTCTTCCTGCTTGCCGGACCCGGGCAGGGCTTCCTGGGGAGGGGACACTCGGCAGGCCTTGAACACTGGGTGCAGTTCCCAACTGAGAAGTGGGGGAGGAATCCTCATGGGGAGTGGCAGGACCCGCGGGTGGAGGTGTTGGAGGATGGGCAGGGGGAAAGGGCAGGTTTTTCCTGGCGGCTCTGACCTTGCCGGGAGGGGCAGCTGGGTGAGAACTGGGAGGACTCGGGGTGCGAAGCTAAGGCAGTGGGGTGCTGAGCAGTGTTGGGGGTCTTCAGGAGGGGCAGAGCAGCATGTGGGTCTGAGATGCAGGAGACCCCCCTTCTCTGTAGCCAGGGTGGAGGTTGGGGAGCAGTAGGGAGTGGGAGGCATCTGCAACCATGACGAATCCCCCCATACACCTCTCAGGGCTTCAAAGGCAGACGCTCCACGTTGATGGCTAATTGGCTGCAGGTGACATGGGGGGTGTCTGGCTGAAGCTGTCCCTGAGACAGATGTGGGCCAGGCTGGTGGTGGGGGGTCCCCAGTGCCAAGGGATGGGCAGGAGGGCAGAGGGTTGGCTTCCCTGGAGCACCTGCCCTGGGCAAGCTCAGTTCTAGGTTTTTTAGAACACCTTCTACTGCAGCGCTTTCTGCACCCTGGGTGGGAGGCAGGTCAGGCCTTGATTTGCAGACAGGAAAGCCCAGGCCTGGGAAGCCTCCTGGCTCTTCTCCTGCCTGGTGTTCCAGGTTCCTGAGCTCCCAGGACCCCAAAGGCCCGGCCTGGTCCCGTGCTGAGGGCAGGTGGGCCTGGGCGGGCAGAGGGAGGGGCCTTTTCCCTCCAGCCGAATCCTTGAGTGGAATGGACCTTGGGCTCATGGGCCAGCCCCAGTCTCTGGAGGGTGAAAGAATCCTGACCTCTCCTTTAGGCGGGTCCACTGGAGCCCAGAGAGGGTGAATTCGGTGCCTAAAGCTGCACAGCACACACCTTCCACTCAGCCTTGGTGCTCAGGGCCCCAGGGGTGCCTGTGGGATGCTTCCTGGAGACCTTTGGAGCCCTCAGGGAGCCCCTGCTAGGCCCACGGCCCACGGCCCTAGTGTGTGCGTGCATGCCACCTGAGTCACTGCAGTCGTGCCCGACCCTTCATGACCCATGGACTGTGGCCCGCCAGTCTCCCCGTCCATGGGATTTCCCAGGCTAGAACACTGGAGTGGGTTGCTGCATCCTCCTCCAGGGGACCTTCCCGACCCTTCTGCAGAAGGCTCACTTAAAAAAAAAAGTGCTTTTAAGCTCACGGAAATTGTTGATTGGTTTTGATTACAACAAATGAGTGAATTAGAGTTTTTTTTCAATTAATTGTTTTGGTGCTGCTCCTAATTTTTCCAGTGGGGGTAGGATTTCCTTTGTTCAAGGACCTCTGGTTCCAGCCACATTCTTAGCATCTCCTGAGCCTGAGCCGCTATCTCTGAAGGAGCCACTAAATTTGCTCTTGGTGAGGGATGGAATTTAGTTGATTTCAGTTTTAGGGAAAAGGCTGCCCCTAAGCCATAGAAGTCACTCCAGTCACCCTCTCTGGAGTAAGGACACTCTAAAGTACTTTCTCTGATGCAGGACTCTATTCGAGACCACCCTGGGTGGACGGTCATCCAGCCCGAGCTTGCATACAGTCAACCGTGGGGAGCTCACGACCTCACTGGGCTATGGCTGGCCCCTGAAGTGGACATCTGTCTGACAGAGCCTGAGAGTAGGCCTGTTCACTGCACGGGGTGATCCCTGCCAGTGGGCCAGCTCCTCCTCCGGGCCCTTCCAGAGCTCTTCTCGTTTCCTGCAGCTCCGGCCTTGCCTTCAGGGAGCTCCCGGTCAGGTGCGGGCCAGCCAGGGCCAGGGTAGCATATAACCAAGGGGATCATGGCCCTGCCCGAGGGCAGAGGTGGGACGCTGGGCAGAAGCAGGGTCAGGAAAGTTTCGATGGATGGGCTGCCAGGATCAGCTTATCCTGCAAGAGACCAGGCTGCTGGTGAGAAAGGGCTTGGCCTGCTCACGGATGAAGGGGTGTGTGTTAGAAATTGGACATGCAGCAGGGCTTCCCAGGTGGTGCTAGTGGTAAAGGACCCACCTGCCAATGCAGGAGACATGAGACGTGGGTTCGATCCCTGAGTTGGGAAGATCCCCTGGAGGAGGGCATGGCAACCCACTCCAGTATTCTTCCTGGAGAATCCCATGGACAGAGGAGCCTGGTGGGCTACAGTCCATGGAATGGCAAAGAGCTGGACATGACTCAGGCAACTTAGCACGCACCCATGCAGCAGGGACGAGTTCGAGAGGTGGGCGTGGGTCAGAGCGGGTGAGGACACTCTTGTTTGGGGTGACCATCATATTGCCACTCCACCTCCAGGAGAAGAAAGGTCATGAGACCCACATCTTGAGGGTTGAGGAAGACTGAGGATGCCAGGAACAGGCCCAGCACCCCTCGGGTCATCTGCCACAGGCCATGTGGTCCCTGGGGAGCCCAGCACGCTGAGGGACAGCCTTTTTGTAGCAGGCTGGAGAGAGCCAGGTAGTTTGAGGAGGTGGGAGTTGGAGGGGGAAGTGCCCGGAGTGTCCTGGGCCCTAGGGTAGAGCTGGGGTGCAGCTGCAGGGTGGTCCAGGCTTCCACTGCCTCCCCCAAAGGTGCCGGTCCCAGGATGCCCCAAGCCACCCGAAGAGACAGAACCCCTGCTTGGCGTCAGGCCCAGGGCTGGGTGAGGCTTGATCGTCTCCCTTAGTCCCCTCTAGAAACTAGGATCCTGAAACACAGGTATGAAAGTCATTTTTAAAGGTGGGTGATCCACCAATAAGTATGCATTCCAACCAATGCGTTCAGTAACAGGGATGATGGTGGGTCCAGTGACTATGATGAGCCCCCAGTGAAGATGTGTGTCCATGAGGCCTCAGAAAGCCCCCAGTGGCACATGTGGGAGGGAAACACGTCCCGTTCCTGCTGGTCACAGCCGTGGCTGCTACAGACCCCTCTTGGTCTGCGGTTCCCAAGTGTATAGGAATTGCCACATTGCAGCCAGAGGGGGCTGATAATGAACATGGTGTATTTTCTTCCCATCCAGATTTTGAATTCTATCCACAGACCACCAGGGTTAGGGATCCCTGCCCTGAGGACAGATGGACTTGTAGTTTTAGGAGGCCCTCGTGAACCCCAGGTGGCTCTGGGTGCAGGTCTGTGACCAGGATGATCAGCATTGAAGAAATAACACTTTTCTGGCAGACCCTGGCCAGTGCAGAGCTGCAGGAGTCGGGGGGAGGACCCCAATCCAGCCCAGAGGGGCCCCACAGATGAGCCCAGACTGCTGTCTGGGAGAAAGAGGTGTGAGGGATCACAGGTTGTGGCACCATCCCATCCATCACCCCCCCAGAGGTCAACACGGTGGCTGGGTTGTGCAGTGGAACATGGGCAGCATTGCAGGGGCTTGGCGGGGACTCTGGGGTAGAGCAAGGGGGAAAGGCATGTAAGGGGGTGCGTTAGGTGATGGACCAGGGTTCAAGTCACCAGTTGGACTGCTGACGGGTTCAAGAGAGGCTTTGTGGATGTGAAGGCCACAGGCACTATTTCCTTTAAGCTTCACACGACCTCTCCATGCTGCGTGGAGCTGAGCACGGCGCCCGGGGCCCTGTCCGCAGTGGTAGTGAGGCTGGTCTTCCTGCTCCTCGGGGGCTGGGAAGCCTGCTGAGCACAGGAGACCCTGAGAGGCATGCCTTACCTGGCAAAGCAGGAGGCTGGGCTCGGGGTAGTTTGGAGGTGTGATTAGCGGGCTCAGAGGCTGCAGGATCTGCTGGAGGCTAGCGTGGGGACCAGGCGAGGGCTGGCACTCAGCCCTGAACAGGCAGGCCCTCCCCTGATGACGTCTCTGTGATGGATGGGGCAGAGCCGGCGTCCTTGCCTCCCCTTGCGGTTGTGGACCCTGACCTTAGAACGTCCGAGGCCCAGCTCGGCGGTCTCACAGGGTCTGGCCAGGGCCTGCTTGTGCAGAGCCGGCAAGCTGGGTTCTGGTTGACTTGGTTGTGGGCTCTTCTGTGTGCTGGGGCCTTGCCACGCACTTGGTGGCTGGGCTTCCAAGGCCATCAGAGAGGCCAGTCCTGGAGGGAAGCACTTTTCGAGCCTTTTGGGCCCTGCATGTGCTGTTTGTCTGACTCTTCGTGACCCCACGAAGCCCAGTAGGAGTCCTACTGGAGCCCACTAGGCTCCTCTGGATTCTCCAAGCCAGAATGCTGGAGTTGGTTGCCCTTTCTTCCTGCAGGGGATCTTTCTGACCCAGGGGTCAAACCGGCAACTCCTGCATCTCCAGCATTGACAGGCAGGTTCATTTACCACTGAGCCACCCGGGAAGCCCCCATGTGCCATGACCCCTGTGTGGCTACAAGGATCCACATGGGCAGGCTCAAAGGCCACATCCTCAGAGTTGAGGTAGGGCCACAGGCCATCTCAGTGCCTCCTGCTTTGTATTAACAGCTTGGTTTTCATTCCTTCCCAGTTGCCTGGCACAGGGAAACTGTTTATTTGCCCTGTGGCCTCTGGGTGTGCTGGCACTTTTGGACAGAGAAGGGAGAGTAGCTAGCATGTGTTGGTCACCTACTATATGTCAGGCATGGCAAATAAGCAGATGTCTGTGGTTACACCACGTGGGGTCAAATCCTGCTGGTGGCCTGGCCCCTAGTAAGGTCCTTCACCTTCCCTGTGCTCCATTTCTGCTCCTGCAAAATACTGGGACCTGCTGGGGAATTATGGTGAGAGTTGGTGAGCATATCCACTCAGCATCACTTGGCATAAAGTGCTCAGTGAAGGTTTCGTGAGAAAAGTGGAGCTCAGAGAGGTGCAATGATTTGCCCAAGGTGGGATAGCTGCCTATTAGACCGCAAAGCTCAGGGTCCCTGCTCTCCACGCCCCTCCCACTTATGTTAATTAGCAGCACACATGGCATGCCCCTGAAAACCACAGAGCTCCTTGTGAATGCTGCAGCTTTGATATCTGGGTGATGTTAACTCGTCGCAAGTGCCCAGAATACATCAGAGGGAGTTCAGCCCCCCACCCTGCCGTGTCTACTCTGTCATTCATGCAAGACTGGCCCACCAGGGTGTGGGAGCAGGTATCTTGGCCACTCCGGGCCCCTTCCATTTCTCCCCTTTCCCAGTCAGGACCCCAGCTCCGTTTGCACTGGAAGTAAAGGAGGAGACAAGATTTAAATTGAGTTTGAGAGGCTACCTTAGACTTTCTTGAGGTTTGAATAACTGAAAGGGACTGGAAAAGGTATGGAATTTCCCCCAATTCTTCTGAAGGGACAGTGGGGCAGACAGGGTGTGGTTGAAGGCAGTGGCTGGGGCAAGTGCTGAACCAGTCCTTCCATCCGTGAAGGTCTGTTCCCTGCAGTTTGGGGCTCTGTTATTAGGTGGTATATGTTGGTAACTGTGATGCCTTCCTGAAAGACTGAAACTTTTATCTTATAAAATGTCCTTCTTTGTCTCTGTTAAAAATGTTTGTCCTGACGTTTGTGTTATCTGATAGTAGTGTGGCAACTCCAGCTCTTTTGGCAAGTTTGCGTGGTCTGTAGTTTCCATCCTTTTGCTTTAAACCTGTTTGTGTCCTTGCATCTAAGGTGTGTCTTTCATAGACAGCCTGCAGTTGGGTCCTGTTTTTGTTCTTTGCCCATTCTGCCAGTTTCTGTCTGTTAATTGTGCTGTGCAGTAAATTTATATTTAATGTAATCACTGATAATGTGGGCTGCAAGTCTGACATTTTGCTGTTTGCTTTCTGTATGTGTTCTTGCCTGTGCCTTGATTCCTGCAGTATTGTGTTTAAATATTTTCTAGTATATAATTTTGATTTCCTTGTTGTTTCTTTTTACTATATATATATTTTTTAGTTTAAGTTCCCCTGGGGATTATAATTCACATTTTCACCTTAAAAAGTCTAGTTTGGATTGATGCCCACTTAGTTTCCTTTTGTAAAGTATTAGTTAAGTTAGCCACATCAGATCTTGCATTGTACAAGCTTCTCTAGTTGCTGCACGTGCTCTAGAGTGCACAGGCTCAGTAGTTGCGGCATGTGGGATCCTAGTTCCCTGACCAGGGATCGAACCCATGTCCTTTGCGTTGGAAGGCAGGTTCTTAACCGTTGGGCCACCAGGGAAGTCCCCTGACTTAATTTCAATGGTGTGTAAAAAACTGCTCCATTATAGCTCCATCTCTTCTCTCTTCCTTCCTACTATTACTATTTTAAAGATTACATCTTTGGGAATTTCCTGGTGATCCAGTGGTTAGGACTCCAGGCTTTCACTGCCAAGGATGTAAGTTCAACCCCCGGTTGGGGAACTACAATCCTGAAAGCTATGTAGTGCAGCCAAAGGGGGGAAAAAAAAATGTATCTTTGCATGTTATAAGCCCTTCAGACTGTTTTATTATTATTGCTTTTTATAGCCATCTTCAATCAGATAGAAGAAAAGATTACATATAAAACACATATGTATCCTTATATATTTACCTATATTGTTATCTTAACTGGCATTCTTTATTTCTTTGTGTGGATTTGAATTACTGTCAAATGTCCTGGAGGGATACTTCTAATATTTCTTATTAGAAATATTAGACTACCGGCAATGAATTTTTTGAGTTTTTGTTTACCTGGGAATGGCTACATTTCTCGTCTGTTCTTGGAGGGTAGTTTTGCTGGATATAGAATTTTGGGTGAGCAGTCTTTTCCTTTCAGCAGTGTGAACATGTCATCCTAGCGCCTTCTGGCCTCTGTAGTCAGATAAGAAGTCAGCTGTAATCTGAATGGGGAATCCCTGTACACACTGGGTTAGTCTTCTCTTGCTTCTTTCAACAGTCTATCCTTGTTTATGACTCAGTAGCTTAACTATTACTGTCTAGGTATGGGTTTCTTTGAGTTTATCATATTTTTGTTAACCTTCTTTGATGTGCACATTAATGTTTTCATCAAATTTTGGAAGATTTGGGTCATTATTTCTTTGTATGTCCTTTCTGCCTTTTTTCTCTTTCTGTTCCAGGACTGTAAGGGAATAAATGGTAGATCTTTTAGTATAGTCTCACAGGTCTTTGAAGATTCTATTCATCTTTTTCTCTACTTTTTTTTGTCCCTCAGACTTGATAATCTCAATTAACTTGTCTTTGGATTCACTGGTTTTTTTTTTTTTTTTCTTCTGTCAGTTCATATTTGATGTTGAGCCCTCTGGTGGATTGTTCATTAAAGTTATTGGACTTTTCAATCCTAGAGTTTTTACTAAAGAACAATTTCTATCTCTTTACTCTTTAGTGAGACTCTCTCATGCATTCCTTTGGTTTTTTAGACATGGTTCCTTTCAGTCTTCGAACATATTTATAACACTTGATTTAGCGTCTCTGCTAGTCTCTGCCTTCCTCACAGACAGTGTCTGTTGACTCCCTCCTCTACCTTCTTCCCCCATGTATGGGCCTTACTGTCCTGTGTCTTTGTGTATTTTAGAATTTTCTGTTGAAAAGTGAAAGTCGCTCAGTCGTGTCCGACTCTTTGTGATCCCATGGACTATACAGTCCATGGAATTCTCCAGGTAAGAACACTACAGTGGGTAGCTGTCCCCTTCTCCAGAGCATCTTCCCAACCCAGGGAGTGAGCCCAGGTATCCCATATTGCAGGTGGATTCTTTACCAGCTGAGCCACCAGGGAAGCCCGTTGAAAGCTAGATGTTTAAAATGATACGATATGAAAACTCTGGAAATCAAATTGCTCCTTACCCTCCAGGGTTTCACGTTGTTGCTTTTGTTGTTGTTGTTGTTACATTTTGTTGCCAATGATGCTGCTGTTTGCTGTTTTAGCAACTGTCCTGGATGAATTCTGTAAATTCTGTGTTCTTTGTCACATGTGGCCAAGAAGTCTCTGCCGGCTTAGCTTCAGTTCAGTTCAGTTGCTCAGTCATGTCCAACTCTTTGCAACCCCATGAATCTCAGTATGCCAGGCCTCCCTGTCCATCACCAACTCCCAGAGTTCACTCAGACTCATGTCCATCGAGTCAGTGATGCCATCCAGCCATCTCATCCTCTGTCGTCCCCTTCTCCTCCTGCCCCCAATCCCTCCCAGCANGAAGTGATGGGACCAGATGCCATGACCTTTGTTTTCTGAATGTTGAGCTTTAAGCCAACTTTTTCACTCTCCTCTTTCACTTTCATCAAGAGGCTTTTTAGCTCCTCTTCACTTTCTGCTATAATGGTGGTGTCATCTGCATATCTGAGGTTATTGATAGTTCTCCTGGCAATCTTGATTCCAGCTTGTGTTTCTTCCAGCCCAGCATTTCTCATGATGTACTCTGCATATAAGTTAAATAAGCAGGATGACAATATACAGCCTTGACGTACTGCTTTTCCTATTTGGAACCAGTCTATTGTTCCATATCCAGTTCTAACTGTTGCTTCCTGAAACTGTAGGTTTCTCAAGAGGTGGATCAGGTGGTCTGGTATTCCCATCTCTTGAAGAATTTTCCACAGTTTATTGCTTAGTTGTCAGCTAGTTGTTGGACAGAGATTTCCTCAAATGCCTTGAGGCAATAAAAGTCTTTGCCAAGGAATTTGTATAGGGGTTGGGGTACACATTGCCCTGGTAGGCAGTTTAGAGCTCTATCTTAGCCTTTATTCTTGCTTGGTTAGAGCCTCATGCTCATCTTGACCTGGGAGTTTAGGGCTGTATAAAGTGTTCCCTGTAATGTAATGTGCACAATCCTGTATATGCATGTGGCCTTCTAGATTCACAAGGGTCAAAGTCTTCCATTCCCTAGTTTTTCCTTTTTAAGTTTTTTTGGTCAGCCTCTTGTTATTAGGTTGGTGCAAGCATAATTGCAGTTTCGGACTGAATTTTAAGTCATTATAGCTAGGCTCAAACATATCTTTATTAATCAAAATAGGAACTATTACAGTCAACAGATTTTTCCCAATGAGAAATGTTTATTTATTTCTGTTACATAAAAATCCATGCTTTGGGATTTAACAAACTCTTGGAAAGTGTTTTCTACCTCCTGTTGGTTGTGGAAGCATTTTCCCTGCAAAAAGTTGTGTTGGTGAGAGGTCAGGTGAATATAATAAATGAGGCAACACTTCGCAGCCCAGTTCATTTTACTTTTGAAGTGGTTGTGTGACATGCAGTTGGGTGTTGTCATGCAGAATTGGACCCATTCTGTTGACCAATGCTGGCTGCAGGCATTGCAGTTTTCAATGTGTTTCACCAATTTGCTGAGCATGCTTCTCAGATGTGATGGTTTCACTGGGATTCAGAAAGCTGTAGTGGATCAGTGCCGCATATCAGCAGTGACCCTGATCTTTTTTTGGTGCAACTTTGGCATTGGGAAGTTCTTTGGAGCTTCTTCTCAGTACAGCCACTGAATTTGTCATCACCAGTTGTTGTATAAAATCCACTTTTAGTCACATGTCACAATCCGATCAAGAAATGGTTTGTTGTTGCTGTGTAGAATAAGACAACACTTCAAAATGATGACTTTAAAATTTTCAGTCAGCTCCATGAGACATCCACTTATCGACCTTTTCCACCTTTCCAATTTGCTTGAAATGCTGAATGAGCATAGAATGATTTTCATGGAGTTATTTGGCAATTTCTCAAGTGGTTTTAAGAGAATCAGCTTCGATAAGCCTCTCAACTGGTCGTTGTCAGCTTCTGGTGGTTGTCCACTGCACCGCTCATCTTCATGGCTCTCATCTCCTTTGCAAAACTTCTTGAATCACTACTGCACTATACATTCATTAGCAGTTCCTGGGCTAAATGTGTTACTGATTTTGCGAGTTGTCTTTGCTGCTTTACGACTCATTTGAACTTGAATAAGAAAATCACTCGAATTTGCTTTTTGTCTAACATCATTTCCCTGGTCTAAAATAAATATAAAATAAACAGTAAGTAATATCATTAGCTTATAGCAAGAAATGTTCATTAAAATGATGTATAACATAACCACATTTAAGAATGTATTCCTGTATCAAATGGCAAAGTTCAGCAATGCAAAACTGCAATTACTTTTCCACCAATCTCATAGTTCCAACTAGTAACACCACTTCAGGCAGCTGTGCTGTTAAAAAATTGCCTCTGATTACTTTCATCAAATGCCCTGGGGATATGCTTTCTCACTGAGCAGGCTCTAAGTCAGGTCAAATAAAGACTAGCTGTGCAAGTGAAACTTTCAGGAAGCTGTGAGACAGGTCACACAGTGGTAATTCTCTGGGTGTGGGATTTTGTGAGGGGCGCGACCCCTCCTCTGCCCCCTCTGGGTGTTGGGATGCTGTTTTCACAGCTGTCATGAATGCTCTGCTGTTGGCTTTCAAGGCTACCATGGAGCTGGGGACAGGGAGATGGGACCTGCCGTAAGGCTTTCCTTTCTTACTACAATTTAGTCATTTTTCTTGAATAAACATCTTGGATTATTGAAAGGCTTTAGCTAATTTCGAGAATTTGAGAATGTTGACTTTGATACTTTTCCAAGCTCTGTCATTGTTTCTCTGGAGGAGTAGCTTTTTGGAAGTCCTTACGCTGGCATTCTGGAAGTTGGCCGTCCATCAGTGAGGCTCTGTGACCTCAGAAAGCACATTAAGGGTTGGGTTCATTGGTAGTAGGTGGGATCCACCTCTGCTGAAAGGAAGGGGCCACAGGGGGCAGGGGAAAGAGAGACTCTAGATCCGGCCAGGTGAGAGGCTCAGGAATTGACCGAATCCTGGGCCACAGGGCCAGCCCCGTTTATCTCGGCTGGGACGACTCTAGTCCTGGCTGTGACCCATAGCATGAGAATATCTGGGACTCTGGAGTCATACTCGCTGTGTGACCTGGGGCAAATCGCTTGACCTCTCTAAGCATGTGTCTTCATCCAGGAAAATGGGGTTGATCATCCCTAGAAGATGGGTATGCCTGGGAAGAAGGTCCTCACTAGGTGTTGCCCTCAGAGGTAGGGAGGACAATGAGGGATCGTCTTCATTGTTGAATCCCTTGCAGTGCTCAGCCCAAGTTCAGGCCTCTCACTGGTTTCTGGTCTTTGTGTGATATGGATAAAATACCAAGGGCCAGAAACAGTGTGCTTTTGGCTAAAACACAAATGGTTATTACCAACAGAGACGAATTGGAGATCAATGGATTTCCTATTTAGTCTATTTAAGTAAAGAAATTATGGCTCATCTACTTGAAGTTTATGAAGAATTAAAAATGATGTTTATGAGAAATTCTATTGGCAATATAGTGGCACAGCACTTTCTTATAAGTAGAAAGAAGGCGGCTTCATAATTGCTTATCTGTGCTTTGCTCTCAGCTGTGGGAGATGTATTTAGGAGGTGATGGAATTCCAGTAGAGCTCTTTCAAATCCTGAAAGATGATGCTGTGAAAGTGCTACACTCAACATGCCAGCAAATTTGGAAAACTCAGCAGTGGCCACAGGACTGGAAAAGGTCAGTTTTCATTCCAATCCCAAAGAAAGGCAATGCCAAAGAATGCTCAAACTACTGCACAATTGCACTCATCTCACAAGCTAGTAAAGTAATGCTCAAAATTCTCCAAGCCAGGCTTCAGCANCTGTTCTCCATTGTGGCTGTACTAGTTTGCATTCCCACCAACAGTGTAAGAGGGTTTCCTTTTCTCCACAAGCTCTCCAGCATTTATTGCTTGTAGACTTTTGGATTGCAGCCATTCTGACTGGCGTGAAAAGAGTGTGGAGTAAAGGTAGAGAAGTAAAACTGGCTAATATTATAAAAACTTTGAGTATATACATGTATATACACACATATTTGAAACATGTGGTTTGCAGGCTACCAACTCGTGACCTCAGTTCAAATCCTTAAGAGTTTCCTCAGTGTGAAAAATATGTGCTCTCTGCTTTGCTGTGTTGTGTGCTTAGCTGCTCAGTTGTGTCAACTCTTTGTGACCCTTTGGACTTGTAGCTCACCGAGTGTCTCTGTCCATAGAACTTTTCAGGCAAAAATACTGGAGTGGGTTGCCATTTCCCTCTCCAGGGGATCTTCCCAACCCAGGAAGATCACACCTGCATCTCCTGTATCTCCTGCATTACAGGCAGATTCTTAACCCGCTGAGCCTCCTTTCTGTTTTGGTATTTAGCTTTGACTTCATGGGTTGAGTAATATTTACTGATAATGGCTGAATGATTGTTGTTAACTTCATATGGTTCATAACTGTCTATCTCCATTCCTTTCCGTTTTTTCTTCCCTTACAAATCTCCTCTCTCAATAATATCCACCTAATAACCTTCTTAAATTGAACTGCTCTTTCAAGTCCTTTTTAAAGTACTAGAGCTCCATGAAGTTTCCTAGTTTTCTATGAAGAGAATGAACTTTCTTTTTTCCTTTCTGTGCTTCCATCCTTTTAATTATTTACTTTCAAATTCTTCCTTTATTTATACTATTCTGCCCCTTTATACTATTCTGCTATTATACACTTAAAAAATAATCTTTATATTGGGCCAACCGCTTGGACAAGATTCAAAAATCTTCTTTAGTAAAGTAATTTTGTGGTTTGTGAGGTTATAATGAGGAATCCATCTAATATATAGAGCTTTGAACCCTTCTGCTCACACATATACATGGCAATTCTACTTTCAACATAATACTCTCTGCTTTAATCTTATCTAGTCAGAGAATGAAGTGGCCCAATTACTCAAATATTTTGTGTTTTATATATATATATGAGATAAATTTAAAAATCCATATATTTATATGCATTTATATAAATATACACATATTTATAGATAAATTGACATGTGAATCAATTCAAGGACAGCTTGATGTCCTTCTTGACTCTATCCTTACAAAACTGAAGTGTTATAAATTCTACTCATTTAAAAAGTAGGCAAATAATATGCATTCTGAAATTTCCACTGGGAAATTAACTCAATAACATATTTAACATATTGATTTGCTTTTATTCATTCAAACGACAAGAACTGATGCTATCCCTTTCATGTGTCTGGCACAGAATTAAATGCCAAGGGACACTGCAAGGCATATATCAGAAAGATAGAAATATTTATAGAGTGGCAGTTCTCAACTGGGAAATTCCTTGGCCCCCAGGGATCATCTGAAAGGTCTAGAGATACTTCCTAAAGTAACTGGGGTAACGTCCTATTGGATGGAGGCCAGCAATGCTGCTAAACACCTTATAATACACAGGGAAGGCCCCCAAAACAAGGAACTCTCTGGCCCCAAACTGTCAATAGGGCTGAGACTGAGAGATTCTCATTTAGGAGGATCATGATAATGACTATGCTTTTTTGGCTCTGAAATGGTACAAGGAGGAAGTCATCACCTCTACTACAGGAAGTTGTCGTGGAAGGCTGAAAGAAGAGAAACACAAAGTTTATGGCTTTCGGTATGTTTGCCAAGAATATAACATGATGGAAGGACGTGGTACTTCCAGAGGAGAGAAGGAACGTGCGCAAAGGCACAGACAAGAGCTCTAGTGTGGCTGGAGCATATATATGCTAGTTAACATTGTGTGGAATAATGCTGGAGAGTAAGAGAGAGAGATCACTGCAAATGAGGTGAGAAGTATTCTCCTAGTGTGATATACTCATAAGCAGTCATACGACTTGGAGTCCTTAGGTGTCATACTTGAGAGCAGATTGCATTCTAGACAAATGGAGAGTCATTGAATGACTGGTTTAACAATGGATTACAATAATGAAATATGCAATATTTTTTACAAAAAAAATTGCAAGAGAACTTAGTATGTTGGGGTGAACTGGCACTGGACACTAAGAGAACAGAGTTTATTCTGCAAATGAAACCTAAGAGAAAGCATTCAAACCGAGAACTTAGAAGTGAGAATGAAGTCAGATAAATGACTTAAGGAATAATTAGGAAGATGACAGAAAGTGCTCTGCAAAGCAGATCATCTATGAGAAGCAAAAGTAAAAAGAGACACTTAAGGTTCTAGATTATCCTCTTAATTGCAATATAAAGTAACCTTGGAAGTAGAGTTTGGGATAAGATGAATACACCGGCTTCAGTGAATTATATGTTGAAATTGTAATTTCAGGATAATATTCAAGTGGAAGTATCCACTACTTTTTTGCATGTGGAATTTGGAAAGTAGTTCTAGGTAGGAGACATGGATTTGAGAGTTATCAGAATATAGAGAGACATGAGACCCACAGAATGGATCTATTTATCTGAGGAAAATAGAGAAAATGAAAATATAAAAGAACCCAGATGAAGTCCAACAAGGTGATCGGCCTAGCCTCTAGGAATCTAAACTATTAAGAAGACAAAGGAAGGGTTAGTTTAAAAAAAAAACAAAAACTTGTTAAACAATGCAAGAGAGTATGGTATCGGCAGGATAAGCAAGTTATGTTTGACAACTTTTCATTAAATACATTTTTAACAAAAGAATGTTAACTATAAATTAATAAAAAATATGATTTGAGGACACACTTATGATATTCTATACTTATATTCAGGAGTTGAATAAAAGGTATAACCACCTCTGTGCTAAAGCACAGAAAGAGAGATATGTCCTGTGCATAATAGGTGGTCAGGAAAAAGTTTTGGAATGCAAAGATATCTATAAAACACCTGAGAGGTAAAACAAAGCCACCTAATGCCAAATAAAGGAGAGTGTGACTGACAGAGAAGTTAGGTCAGCTGTGGCAGAGGATAAACCAATCTTCTACCAGAACCACTCCACAAATCTTTTTTCAATTTGTGAACACCAAAATTATCCTGAAAACAGAAAGAGGAGCTTGTTAGCATAGGAGCAAAAAAAAAAAAAAAAAAGGTGAGTGGCTTGGATTTTTTCCTATATTATATAGGTTAACAAGTAATATTTCACTTTAGTTTTATTTTCTGATTAATAGATAATTTGTTTGTTGAAAATTAAAGCAATCACTTTCAAGAGGTGCCTTCAGATTCCAAGATGAAATAAGAGAATGCGTACCTTTCAAATCCTAAGATATTTCTATCATTTACCTTATTGACCTTGATCCTTCTCGGATGAAAAGTAGTTTGCAGTTTGTTTTTGTTGTGTTTCATACCCTCAAATGTCAGTGCATTCCATTAAACTCTGGAAGGCATTTTTTCCTCCGGAACCACCCTTTCAGGAACTTGGTTTATTTATGCTTTCTTCTCTAACCTTTACTTTCAAAATCAACTTCTGGAAAAATAATTTAAGTCTCATATCATAGTATTCATTTAAGATAGTAATATACTTATTAATCAATACATCAGTTAACTACAACTGTCAGATGTGCTCAGTCAATAAGTGTGTCTAATTTCTTGTGTTTAAGGTACCAATGAAACTTTTAGCGTGATGTATTAGGATAAAGGATAATGAATAAGAACGAGTTTTGAACACTGAAATCACAGTATGTAGTAGCTTTCCTTGGTATAAATGTATTGAAATAAAATCCTCTTTCCTTCCAGTTCAGAAGGTGACTATTTAATTATGTTTCTCTTTTCAGAAAGTAAGTAGTTCCAACTTAAATGGATACACTTAAAGAGAAGCTATCTAATTTTTTAATGTGTTAATAGAAACATAGGTTATTCCTCTCTGCTCCAGAACTTTCCTTATGCATTTTGATCTCCCATATTCCCTTTAATCCAACTACACACACACTCACACACACACACACTCCTTTAGGAAGAGTTAGTTCTCTTGATGTTCTCTTATAGACAGGTGAAGGCCTTTAAGAAGTCATTTATCCCCTGCCCTTCATTCAAAGAAATGTAATCTAGCTTTGAACAATTATGCGTATTATATATACATTCACTGTGAAAAATTGTGTTTTATTTTAAATATGAGTATTTTCATATGTATTTATGGTACATTTGCTTTCTTTAATCAAATTATTTTCTTTAAGTAGTAATTTAAATAAATCTATCCTATTTGCTGGAGAACGAAATGGCAACCCACTCCAGTATCCTTGCCTGGAAAATGTCATGGACAGAGGAGCCTGGAGGGCTGCAGTCATGGGGTCACAGAGAGTTGGACACGACTGAGCGACTAACACTTACCTATTTGCGAGCTGAAGTCATTGTCAGTTTGCTTTTACGTATCTATGGCTTTTAAGAAAAATGTCCCTTTTCTATATAAGATTTACAGTTCATAATAGGGTTTTCATTTTTTTAGTGAGTATAGCTAGGCGTCATCTACGGTATAAGAAGCCTTTTTTACCCCCTCTATCCAATTCCCTAGGTTAGAATTTGCTAATAAATAGTTTTAACTTTTTTTTTTTTGATGGATGTTAACCAACTTTATTGTGGTAATCATTTCACAATATCATGTTCTATGTTGTATCTTGTATTTATTGTATTTTGTATGTCATTATGTTGTATGCCTAAAATAAATAGTTTTAACTTTTTAAAAAAGAATTTGTAAATGTCTTTTTAAAAAAACTCTCAGATTACATCACTTCACTAGTAGCCTGTTTTTTCTGTCCTGTTGCTCGTTCCTCCTGCCCCTGCTGCCCATCTTTCTTCCCTTCTTGTTTTCCCCAAGTGCTTACTAGTGTACATGGTGTGCACGTGACATATACGTGCTCCGGATCCCCACTGCCGCTGTACCGCGTCCACAAAACCTCAAGGCTGGGGACAGCACACGTTCAATACCTCGCAGTCCGGGCGCTCGGGCGTCCTGATCACACGGAGTCTCAAGCAGGGCTGCATTTCTTCTGGAGTCTCCACGGGGGACGTTTCCTGCTTCCAGAGTCTGCCTGACTCTATCCTTGGCCCAAGGCACCTTCCTCCAACTCCAAAGCCAACAAGGCAGCAATTTAACTCTCTCTGTCTCCTCTGCTCCCTTTTCATTTCCACCTGTCTGACTCTGTTTTCTTGTGTTTTCTCTTATCTGCACCATTGTGACTATATTGGACCCAGGTGTATAATCTAGGATAATCTTTTCATCTCAAAATCACCAGTGTCATCACATCTGCAAAGTCTTTTTTTTTTTTTTGCCAAGAGATTAATTAGTCATAGATTCTAGGCACATATCTTTGAGGAATCACAACTTTGTCTACCACAATACATATTTTACAACTCTTTAAAATATGAAAGTTATAGCAAAATGTTGAAAATGCTAGTATATTTGTAAGCATACATGCATATATGTTGATTCACAAATATTTTATACATATTATATGTTCAAACAAATAACACAGCTTAGTATATGGTGAATAAGATAACTGATGTACTTCTAATGCTTCATAGATTTTAAAGCTTTTATTCAAAAATTGTACTTTAGCACATGAAAAGATGCTGAAAATCACTAATTATTAGAGAGATGCAAATCAAAACTATGATGAGGTATCACCTCACACCAGGCGGAATAGCCATCATCATAAAGTCTACAAACAATAAATGCTGGAGAGGGTGTAGAGAAAAGGGAACTCTCTTACACTGCTGGGAGGAAGGTAAATTGCTACAGCCACTGTGGAGAATAGTATGAAGGTCCCTTAAAAAACTAAAAATAAAACTGCCATATGATCCAGCAATCCTATTCATGAACATATATCCAGAGAAATCCATATTGGAAAATGTACAGGCACCCTGATATTCACAGCAGCACTATTTACAATAGCCAAGACATGGAAGAGGCCTACTCCTCCAAAGACAGAGAAATGGATTAAGAAGATGTGATACATACATGCAATAGGATATTACTCAGCCATAAAAAGAAAGAAAGAATGCCATCTGCAGCAACATGGAGAGACCTAGAGGTTATCATACTAAATAAAGAATCAGAGAAAGATAAATATCATATGACATCACTTGTATTGGAATCTATAAGTTAAAAAACAAAGACACAAATGAACTAACTTTGAAAACAGAAACTGACTCATAGACTTTGCAAACACACTTATGGTTGCCAAAGTGGAAAGATAGGCAAGGAGTTTGAAATTAACAAATTAAAACTCAGTTGAGTTCAGTCACTCAGTCGAGTCCGACTCTTTGCGACCCCATGAATCGCAGCACGCTGGGTCTCCCTGTCCATCACCAACTCCCGGAATTCACTCAGACTCACGTCCATCGAGTCCCTGATTCTATCCAGCNGTGTCCCCTTGCGCCTATGTCCACATGTCCATTCTCTGTGTCTGTGTTTCTATTCCTGTCCTGGAAACAGGTCCATCTGTACCATTTTCTAGACACATGTATGCTTTATAGTTGTTCAGTCGCTCGGTTGTGTCCAACTCTGTGACCTCATGGACTGCAGCACACCAGGCTTCCCTGTCCGTCACCAACTCCTGGAGCTTGCTCAAACTCATGTCCATTGAGTCGGTGATGCCATCCAACCATCTCATCCTCTGCTGTCCCCTTCTCCTTTTGCTTTCAATCTTTCCCAGCATCAGCATCTTTTCTAGTGAGTTGACTCTTCACGTCAGGTGGTCAAAGTATTGGATATTTAGCATCAGGCCTTCTGATGAATATTCAGGATTTATTTCCTTTAAGATTGAGTTTGATCTCCTTACTGTCCAAGGGACTCTCAAGACTCTTTTCCAGCACCACAGTTCGAAAGCATCAATATATGTGCTAATATATGATTTTTCTGACTTACTTATTCCTCTCTTCAGATTAGATAATTTCTACTGATATGCCTGGTATTTTCTTCTTGCTGTTTCCTCATCTGTCCTTTCTGGTCCAACTCCAATGTTCTGCCATTTCTCCTCTTTCATAAAGGCCATGGGGTCTCTGAAGGGGTGGGAGCTCTGTGCTGCCTCAGTGGGACTGAGGGCCAGAGAAGGTACAAACTTGCGATGTCAACTCTGCAGTGAAAGTGTGACTCCCAGTCAGGCAGCCTGTGGCACAAGTTCACGGCAGGGGAGAGGCAGGCAGTCTGAATGTAAGTGATGAATCCCTGGTGGAGAGGTATGGGCTAGAGCAGTCAGGGCAGGCTTCCTGGAGGAGGCAGTGGGAAGGGGCAGGTCCCCACTGAGTCCCAGACTCTGCTCTTTGATCTCAGCAGATCTGCATAACAACCTAGCTCAAAGTTATTATCTCGTGTAACAGGTGAGGACACCCAGGCTGGGAGAGGTGGTCTGCAGTCCATGGTAATACACCCGGTTAAGTGACCATGCGCATGTGGCTCAGGGGAGCACCAGGGGAACAATTCTTAGTGGGGTGGGATTGGAGATGTCGGAAGGCCATGCTCATCCTCCAAGTCCGCAGTCCACATACCGCCTGTGATCCTGGTTTGTTTGTTTGTTTGTTTGTTTTCCGGGCAGTGTTAGTCCTGGAACTTGAACGAGTCTTAGGTTCCTCCTGCCATATTGTGCCAACCCTACCCAGACTGTGACATGATCACTGAGCACCCGAGTGACCCTGGCAGGTAACGTCACCTTTCCAGCACCACCGTGCTCAGTTGAACCTGAGGGAATACAGGTTCAGCTTTGCATAGCTCATGCAGGGAATCCACAGAGGGGTGTTCTGTGGAGCTGCGTGAAGAGTTTCAGAGGCACCTACATGTGTGGGGTCTTTAAGGATTGTGTGTCCCCCCAGTTATGACAAGGCCACATTCACACGGATTTATTCTGTCCTTTGTTAAAGAGGTATTTTGTGTGCTCGGTATTTCTCAACAAAGGAGGTAAACATCTTTGCCCCTGTGGTGTTTATGCTCCACTCAGCAGGGACCTCTAGATTCAAGACCTCTGCTTTTAAGCCTCATTTGCTGAAAACTCTGGGCTTAAATCCCAATTCTGAAGAAATCGAGTTACCCTGCTATCAAATAACTGTTTTCCTGCCAGTGGTGTGGGATGCATTGTGTCTGCACTGTGTCTGTCTTACAGGGCCAGCACAAGGTTAGAAAGAGGGGTGTATGATGGGGGTCACACAGACTAACTAGTTGATTGGCTACCTGAGCTGGGTACGGGGAGCCTGGGCAGGAGGCAGGGGGTTCTCCAGGCCATGCTGAGCTATGTGGCACCACCCTTGAGGCTGTGGAAACTGGGGTTCTTCTCCCCTTTCACCAGCACACGCAGAAACGACTCGAGTGGACCCATCATGCCCTTCCACCCTGTGCACCTTCTTACCTTCCGAGGTGTCCCTGCCTCCCTGGGTGGCCTGTTGCTCCCAGTGGGGGAGTGCAAGGATCCACACTTCTCCGGCTTTCCACCCACCTGTCGGCCTAATCTGGCCTTAGACCCAGCATTTATTTAAGAATACAATCGTGGCGGTCAACAGCAACAACAAGAAAACCCAGTTAGCATTCTTTGACTGCTCTTAGGGATGATCCATGGTGGGCGTATGTCATTTTTCTCCCTTGGGATGGCCATGTCTGCAGCTTTCTGCAAAATCATATGAGTGAATACGCTGCTTTTCTTTGGAAAACCTTCGTGTTACTCTAAGAACAGTAAAGTGACCCCCGCAGTCCTCCTCCAACTGCCCCAAATTAAGTGCTCCAAACACGCAGGGACATTTCTTCCTTGATTCTTGCCTGTTCTTCCCGCCACCCCTCCTCAGGTTACCCCAGTTGCATCCCAACTGCAATGCCCACATTCATCCCACCCCACTCCACCCTGACTCCAGGAGACCCCGCCTCACTGCCTCTCCCCTTTCTCACCTCCTCCCTGCAGGTTACGGGCACGCTGCTCCCGGCACGGACGCGGGCAAGGCCTTCTGCATGTTCTACGCGGTGCTGGGCATCCCACTGACGCTGGTCATGTTCCAGAGCCTGGGCGAGCGGATGAACACGTTTGTGCGCTACCTGCTGAAGCGCATCAAGAGGTGCTGCGGCCTGCGCAACACGGAGGTGTCCATGGAGAACATGGTGACGGTGGGCTTCTTCTCCTGCATGGGGACGCTGTGCATCGGCGCGGCCGCCTTCTCCCAGTGCGAGGAGTGGAGCTTCTTCCACGCCTACTACTACTGCTTCATCACGTTGACTACCATTGGGTTCGGGGACTACGTGGCCCTGCAGACCAAGGGCGCCCTGCAGAAGAAGCCGCTCTACGTGGCCTTCAGCTTCATGTATATCCTGGTGGGGCTGACGGTCATCGGGGCCTTCCTCAACCTGGTGGTCCTCAGGTTCCTGACCATGAACAGCGAGGACGAGCGGCGGGACGCCGAGGAGCGGGCGTCCCTGGCCGGCAACCGCAACAGCATGGTCATCCACATCCCCGAGGAGGCGCGGCGGGGCCGGCCGCGGTACAAGGCGGACGTGGCGGACCTGCAGTCCGTGTGCTCCTGCACCTGCTACCGCCCGCAGGAGTACGGCGGCCGCTCGGCGGCGCATCAGAACTCCTTCAGCGCCAAGCTCGCCCCGCAGTACTTCCACTCCATCTCTTACAAGATCGAGGAGATCTCGCCAAGCACATTAAAAAACAGCCTCTTTCCGTCCCCCATCAGCTCCATCTCCCCCGGGTTACACAGCTTTACTGACAACCACAGGCTAATGAGACGCCGGAAGTCCATCTAGGTCTGGGGCGGGAAATACAAGCCCGAGTCTTGTGTCCTCTTTGACGTTCAGTCTCATGGGCCCAACTTGTCTTATTTATTATGATTATCCTTTATGATTATCGTCATCATTTTTTTTTTCCTTTCTCTCCTTCCTTTCTTTCTTGGTTTCATTTCTTCCCCACTTTTCCAGCGAGACAGAGCAGGCCAAAGGGAAAAGAAAGCCCGTCTTCCTCTGAAACTCGCTTCTGAGCATGAAGCATGGATTTTGTCCCTCTTCCCAGCAAAGTATGCCTTACATTTCTCCCCAACCTGCCCCATATCTGGGGTGGGGAGGGGTGGCTTTCCCAGGACAGGTGTGAGACCCAGACAAGGAGACAGAGCCCAGAGGATACGGCCCAAAGTTGCACACCCTGCTGAGTACCCACCCACAGTGGCATCTCTGACCCAACTCCTTCCTCTCTCCTCCCCCGACAGCGGGTGGCCGTGCGTCTGAATGTTTGCGTGTGAGGGCACACACCAGTGTGCGTCTGTGTGTGTATGTGTGACGAGGTGGAAAGTACCAGGTGTTCATCTTTCTTTTCCATCACACAATTCTGTTAATAGTCCGCTTTTGGCTGCTTCCAAACAAAAAGGGGAAAACAAAAAACCCAGGAAGTTTTTGATTTATCATCTTGCCGAATCAAGCATGTTCCATAAGCAGCCTTTATCCCAGGCGTGTCATGATCATATTTTTAAACTGCTAGGTTCTAAATTCTATTAACTTCTTTTTAGGGGGTGGGTGGGCAAGCTGTCATGGATCATTGTAGCTTGCCAGTTCAAAAATTTTTTAAATAAGCATGCACTTTGTTAAACTGGTATGCGTTAACAACACAAGAAAACAAAAAACTAGCAATGGAATAATCAAAAGCCAATAATATTAATTTATTAGAGACATTTTTAATTTTTCCATCTCTAGTTCCANTAAATAAGCATGCACTTTGTTAAACTGGTATGCGTTAACAACACAAGAAAACAAAAAACTAGCAATGGAATAATCAAAAGCCAATAATATTAATTTATTAGAGACATTTTTAATTTTTCCATCTCTAGTTCCAACAATTTTCCATGTAACTGGGAGTGTCAGGGGAAGCTGGAAAATTGTTGTAACCACAGAGTATCTATTTTATTATTTCTCTCTTATTTATGTGACGATGTGGATGATGCGTGCAGTGTCTACCTACATGAGTGAGAATTATAGTCTGGGATGCTTCGATGAGAATGGGTATTAGTAAGTGGATGTGGTTTCTTTCCCTAATGAACAATGACAGGGCATTCCTCATTTTAAAGGATATATATATATATAATGTATTTTAAAGTATGTTTCCAACCGCATTTGATTTGTAAACAAGGGAATGTTGATGTTGGTCTCAGGAAGAGTTGGGAGGCAAGGAGCTGCATCTTGGCTTGCTGGGAACTTGTCAGTCTCAGGGGATGACTTTTTCTGAGTAATGGAGAAATTCCTCCCCACTCTCAAGAGGGGATGACCCCCAAAGTGAAGGCCTCCATATCTCCTGGAGGCCAGCTGGACTATAGAACATGGCATCTTGAAGGCCCTTCCCATGTAGGAATAAAGGAAAGTCTGACCTCCAGATTCACCAAGGGGACCTTCATTCCCTCATCACTGTCTCTGCCATCTCTAAAAAATCAGCCAGCCTCATTCCCCTTTTTCAAAAACTGGAAGTTCATGGCTCTCAGATGGAAATGGGCTTTGGCTGGGCCACTCAGAAGGGGAAGTGGGAACCCCAGTGCGATTTCCCAGAATGGAGGATCTGCTCCCTGGGAAGAACAGAACTACAAGGTTTCCCAAGAGACGGCCCCAGTGCACCCGCCCCAAGCGTCTGGGCCATTGGACTGAACACAGCCCTCGAGATTTCCCTGAAAAGGCGAGCACTTTAACGTTAGGTTCCTTGTTGAAAATAATCCCTTTGTCTGGAACACGGAGGCTGTGGAAAGAGTCTGGGAACCTGATTCTTTAGACCAAAAGGCACAGTTACAACCTTCAAGGCCATATCAATTAACTCATTTTTAAGATTAAAAGAAAACATTGAGGTTTCTAAAATCTGTCTAGAGAATAGAAGCAGTTGCTCTTCAAATTTTTTCTCTCTTGGAAAAGCTTGTTGGCTCTAGGGGGTCACAGGTGCAAGAGTACTCGTGTGTATTTGCAGATTGCTTCATGCTCTGGAGGAAGGTACTTGGAGTAAGTGTGGGTTTCTCATGAAAACCTTTGTAAGACTTGGCCTCAAATGGGTGTGTGATAATCTTTATCTGTAAAGAAACAGAGGTATGAGAAGGTGAGTGATTTGCTCAATGTCAGAAAACTGGCCTTGGCTAGAACCAAGACTTTAGTTTCAGTCTGGACCCCCAGGAGGGTCCAAGAAACTGACTCCACCATATCATGACACCCTCATTCAGCCCTCAGATGAGGGAACCTGCTTCTCTTTCTCCACATGTAAATACATCAGGTTCTTAAAATCAGAGGAACAAGGGCTCAACCCTTCATTCAGGACTATTCTATTCCCCGTGACCAGGGTACAACGATCATACTTCTGCTTGACTGCTTCCAAATGACAGGGAGCTCCTCCCTTTGCAAGAAAGTTTAGAAATCATCCCATAATCTCTGTTTCCACAGAGCTGACTCTTCTTTGTAGGATTAAGGATGGTAGGGTGAAGTCTTTTATATTGGATGACCACCAACTCAAGTGTCCGAACCAACCTGAAGTTTCTCTTAGTTCTGTATCCCTTCCCCTGTTCCCCGCCCTTTACTCCCCGTGTGGCTCCCTGAAGGACACTTACCGAGTCTTCTCTTCTGAAGTCAGACATCCTTGTTTATACTCAGGGTGTTCAGGGGCAGAGGTGAACACTGATTGGCTTCCCTTGTGATATCTGTCTTTTTGCTCAAATGGTCCAGCTCTTCCCTACCATGCTGTCTGGCCAAGAAGTCCTCCAGATGCAACCAGTGAGGTGCTCTGATGGGGGTGCTGAGTCAGGGGTTCTCCGGGGTTCTCTTCTTGATAAACCTGGCCCGGGGCCTCTCCTCCTAGAGTGTGGCCCTCCTGATCAGCGCTGGAGTCCTCAAAAGCCAGAGGGCCGCTTCATCTGAGTCACCTTGCTGAGGCCCCTCCTCATCTTCAGAGAGGGGAACTGAGGTCCAGAAAGGCTCTGGGCACACATCTGAGGCCCCACAGCCAGAAGCTGGGTCTCCCCACTCGTTTCTCTGGCTGCTTTCCTGGCTTGGTTACGCTGCCACTCACACCCTCCCAACAGTCCCTGTTGCTGGACTTCTTAGCATCTCAGACCCAAGTCTCTTCCCGCCTCTCATAACTGTGGTTTCCTTCTTTCAGCCCAGGTTTCCCACACTCTTCTTCCGGGTGACCACACCTGCTCAAGGAGTGGGAAGAAGTCTCACCAGGTTGGTTGGGTTCAGGCTTCAACTTATGTTAAAGCAAGCTGAGGAAGAGCCACATTCTACTAGAATCCCAGGAAACAGGCCTGCCACCCAGTCCCTGATGGGGTCTAGAGATCAATACAGCACGTAGATACTTAGACGTTTTGGATTCTTACTTGAATGCTTTCTCACTAGGAGATCTCAATCCATCCCTTCCATCAAAGAACAAAGGAAGATAGGCAATGGTATTGATTATTCCAGCAGCTCTGGGCACCATGCTTTCTGGAGACCATTCCACTTTAATCTTCATGATATCCATCCTGGCTGGATGGTGCTGTCACATTGCCCTGCTAGACTCTTTACATAGGAGTGAACCAATCTGTTTGGGTTTTGAAATACCTAGTCAGCACTAGGGCTGAGATCAGAGTTCTTTCCTTCTGCTCTCCATCCTGAAACTCAGGCATCAGCCTGGTAAATACAACTCTAAATTAAAACACACTCTCTGAAGCATCTGTTTTATTTCTCTTGTGCATCACCCATTGGGGAGGAGGGTACCAGCACTTTGGAATGATCACAGCAGATCACTTGCAGCCCAGGAATCCCCACTGGGTCCCTAATCCTTCCAGGAAGGGAAGCAGATGGATGTAGCCTGCTGCCCAGGACGCCTGCCTTTGCAGGTGCTCATTAAAACCCATCCATAAAAAAAGGGCGAGTTGACTGTTTAATTTTGGCTTACCGCTGCTGAGTCTTTGCACACAGATCATCAGTTGGGAGACTATCTGGATGGTGACTTGGAAACCCACAGATAAGCCTAGTCAGGTCATTCTTCTCTGCCTCCAGATCCAAAAGTCTTGTGGGTCCTGATTCCTGATCACTAGCAGCTCAAAGCTAGAGGGAAGAATGGTTGAAAGGTTTCATTGTACACATTATGTGAGAGAAAAAAGAGGTGAAAATGATTATAGGAGGAAAAACCATCTATCACNAAAAGTATTTCCAAGAAAATTAAATTTTTACATAGGTTAAAAATTGTTCTTTGCAACACTTAATAATTTTCCTTTAAATAGGAAAAAACATGCATGTTTTTATGTATATAAAAGCAGCAAATAGTAATTTTATAAAATCTAAATATGAAAATATATCAGATATATTTTTGAAATTTATTGCATTTGAAAAACTTTTCCTGAAATTCCATGGAATTCTACATATGATAGAAAAGACACAAGTTATGCAATATTCATGTGACATAGTAGAATCTACTTTGAAGGCAAATACTGAGCAATGAGTACCTTTCCCACTTAGAGAGTGAGAGAGTGAAAGTCACTCAGTCAAGTCCAACTCTTTGCAACCAAGAATTCTCCAGGCCAGAATACTGGAGTGGATAGCTTTTCCCTTCTCCAGGGGATCTTCCCAACCCAGGGATTGAATCTAGGTCTCTCGCATTGCAGGCGGATTCTTAACCAGCTGAGCCACAAGGGAAGCCCAAGAATACTGGAGTGGGTAGCCTATCCCTTCTGCAGCGGATCTTCCCAAGCCAAGAAACAAACAGGTTTCCTGTATTACAGGTGGATTCTTTACAAACTGAGCTATCAGGGAAGCCTTTTTCCAAATTAAGCCTAAGCTTCTTCATAAGTGGAAATTAAGATAATATGTTAACATCAAATAATTTCATATGATTATGAAGAATGACAAATGTTTTATTTGTGCAATTTAAATAATTAATGATATGCTACTAATCCAAGGTGTCTATTTGTTCATTTCCATTTCCTCCTCAAGGCTAACAGAGCAGCACTTTCTAAACAAACAATGGATCTAGTTGTATAATTTATTGTAATAATTTAATAATAACAATTTTGACATTGTGTATTTGTTTAGTACATTACCATTTGCAAAGCATTTTGTTTTATTCTGTTTGTTGTTCAATTCTTTTAAGAACAACAAATTGCATATGGCTGCAGTCAGGTAATGCGCTGTGACAGACTGATGAAAACAGTGATGCCAAGAATGACACAACCTGGACGCCACCCTTTCGGGTTCAGCCACCACCTCCCTGCCTTACTCAACTCTCTATCTGCTCCCGTGACTTCTACTACTTCCACTACAGTAACCCGTGGGTGTGTGCTAAGTTGCTTCAGTCCTGTCTGACTCTTTGTGACCCCATGGACTATAGCCTGCCAGGCACTTCTGTCTCTGGGATTCAGTAGGCAAGAATACTGGACTGGGTTACCATGACCTCCTCCAAAGGATCTTCCAGATCCAGAGATGGAACCTGTGTCTCTTACCTCCTCTGCATTGGCAGGTGGATTCTTTACCACTAGTGTCAACTGGGAATTTCATAGTAATGCATAATCATACATGCTTGGTTAGGTATCTGTCTTCCCAATTACACACTATGTTTCCTGAGTCTAGGCCCTTTATTCTTTTCCTGAGTATCCTATGTGTCCCAAGCACAAAGTAGGTTTAAAATCTTAATGGAAAATCAACGAGTCCTTAATTTTCAGGCCAGGAAACAAAAGCTAAAGGAGAAACAACTCATGTTTCTAGTATCAGGTTAGTCCTTTAGCTCTAGATGAACTTGAGCTCTGCTTTGCGGTATAAAATTAATTTTATGTAGGAACTGACTTGTTAGGAATTCAATGAATTCAACTAATATAATAACAGTAATAAAACAGAAATGGATGAATGTATTGTTGTTGTTCAGTAGCTAAGTCTTATCTGACTCTTTGCAAGGTAGACCACCAGACTCCTCTGTCCATGTAATTTTCCAGGCAAGAAAACTGAAGTAAGTAGCCATTTCCTTCTCCAAGGGAACTTCCTGACCCAGGGGGTCAAACCTGTGTTTCCTGCGTTGGCAGGCAGATTCTTTACCACTAAGCCACCTGGGAAGCCATACAGTCTACCAAATAATTATGGTATTTACTGATACATAATAATTACAATCTTCAACTTTACACTTACCTAAATCATCAACCCAGGTCATTGTATGATGTGGCATGGTGTAAGGTTTGAGATCAAATTCTTTGGGGTCACAATTTAGTTCTGACATTAATTGATGAATCTTGGACAAATTTCTTAAACTTCTATGTGTCCCAGTTTTCTTGTCTGTGAAATATGAAAACTAATATTATCTTCTTCTTCAGATTATTTTTAGGGATTCCTTGAGGTTGGGCTCCAAAATCATTGCAGATGGTGAGTGCAGCCATGCAATTAAAAGATGATTGCTCCTTGGAAGAAAAGTTATGACCAACCCAGACACCATATTAAAAAGCAGAGACATTACTTTGCCAACAAAGGTCCATCTAGTCAAAGCTATGGTTTTTCCAGTGGTCATGTATGGATGTGAGAGCTGGACTGTAAAGAAAGCTGAGCTCCAGAGAATTGATGCTTTTCAACTGTGGTTTTGGAGAAGACTCTTGAGAGTCCCTTGGACTGCAAGGAGATCCATCCAGTCCATCCAAAAGGAAATCAGTCCTGAATATTCATTGGAAGGACTGATGCTGAAGCTGAAACTCCAATACTTTGGCTACCTGCTGCAAAGAACGGACTCATTTGAAAAGACCCTCATGCTGGGAAAGATTGAAGGCAGGAGGAGAAGGGAACAAAAGAGGATGAGATGGTTGGATGGCACCACTGACTCAATGGATAAGAGTCTGAGTAAACTCCTTGAGTTGGTGATGGACAGGGAGGCCTGGCATGCTACAGTCCACGGGATCACAAAGAGTCGGACACGACTGAGCAACTGAACTAAACTGAATTAGTAACAGAAAACATTATGCAAACTAGAACTTGACAAAAATAATTTTCAATAAATGTTATCTATTATTATGACTATTTTATATTTATTTTTATCAGTGTCTGAACAGTTTAGAAGGCCTGAAACTTGAACTGCATCTGACTTTTCCAATTAGCTGTAACTAAATACCCTCTGAAAGGTAGCCAGCTCTAATACTGACCTTAGAGAAATTCAATTCAGTTGTTCTTAGTGGCAGGATTTTCTATTCAGAATATTTTTTCTTGTAAAACTGAAGTACAGATTCCTTTCAATAAAAATTTCAGCAAGTTCTTTTTCCATTAATGAGGTAGAGGTGAAGGTGGAGAACTATGCCTGGTCATAGGTGAATTGTTTATACCCACGTTTCAAATTTACATTAGCTAAGTTCCACTTAGCTTAATTTGAACTATCTCTCTTTTAAAGCACATATTGCTGCTTTAGAATAGTACTCAGCTTTCCTCCTTGCCTTGAAATTATCATCTTAACTGAAAAACAGGTAATGAATAAGGTCACCCTGAATCTACATGCAAACTGTACTTTAAAATAGGGGGAAAATGTCTGCATTTCCAAAGTTGTTACTGATAGCTTACTTTATAGCCATAATTCTATTTTCTTGTATCTTTTATTTAAATTTAGTCAAGTTCTTCTCATTATAAATGATATCAATAAATGTAAATTCTTTCATCCCTTTTGCTTTTATAGTTTTGAAACAATGTACAACATTATTTAACTCAATTTTGTCTTTAAATTGCATGAGTAGTAAATAGTTCAAGGTTAGCGAAAGGTTCCTGGACTAAACATTATATCTTTGCCATATGTCTGTGTTGTATTTTGGAGGACATTAGGGAGGCCTTGTACAATGTTAATGTCCTAAATAAAAGCTTTAAAGGAGAACCATTCATCTAGATATTTTGATCTGTATCTACACTGCATAAACTAACTGCGTTGTCTAAAATATCTGCTTGACTATATGGTTTTCTCACTTATCTAATTATATGACTTTACATAAGCCATCTTAAATGGTGTTGGTCACCTGAGGATATAAAAGGAATTTATTTTAGAGAGACTCAATAAAAGTACAAGTCTGATATTTCATCCGATGGAGTTTGTTGTAATCATTAAGACAATGAATTAAGTGCACAGGATCCTTTAATGATGAAAGGAATAGAGTGAGTCATTGCCTTTTTTAGTATGATGAATATTTATTCAGAACTGTCAGGAATACTTACTACATACTATGTCATGTTCATTAAACATGTTATACAGCAGTCTGTCAGGGAGAGAATCAAAAGATATGCTAGAGAAAAATATGCTTCACAAGCAAAAGAGGTCATCATTAATTCAAAAGCAGAATACACCATTGAAAACAATATTTTTCTTTCCTGTTCCTCTCCCAGCCCCCAATATTCAAAATTCAATCAGATAACATCACATACAAAATGTCACACTAATAAAATCCTAGATGTTCCCTTGATATATGTCAGAAAATTGGAACAGCATTATTACATGCAAATAATCGAAGCCTTTAGTACACATTATTATCAAAAAGAAAAAATATTCACACAACTTCTATGGCCAGAAAGTAACTAGTAACTAGCCGTAATTCACTACNCCCCCCCCACAGAATAGGTCCTCCTCTTGATGGGATGGACCACACCATCTGTCAAACATGGCAGGGAATCGTGTCTGCACTCTGAAAGGGGCGGGACTTGGGGGCCTGCTGCCTGGGGACGCTAAAGACTCATTCTTACAGAGCCACAGTGTATGTGGGAACCAGGAGCATCCCAGCCAAGAAAAGGTTGGGAGGACCACCTGGCTCTGGGCTCCTGGAAGTCCTGTGCCCTCCCTGGGCCTTGGTGGCTTCCTCATCCACACAGTGGGCCAGCTTGGGTGGAATTTGTGAGCCTTTAGTGCAGAATCAGTTTGATTGATGAGAGACATTTGGCCTGATGTTCTGGTCACTGGGCACATTTGAGTCACAAAAATGAAAATCCCAAATCATTTGTTTGGCAGCATCCTAGGAGCTGGGAAGATGGAGAGGGAATAGGCAAAGGCATTGAGAACAGTGGTCATCATGAATACCAAGGACCCGGGTGGGTTGCGTTCCTCCACGCCCTGGGCGTACATCCATTTTATGTGGTTGCTACGTGAGCACACCTTAATAGAGGTTGCTGTTTCAGAGGGGGGAAAATATCTATTACCATGATTCCTCCCTGCCCCCACCCCCCGCATCCAACTTTCAGTTATGAAAAGCCAGATTCACAGAAAAACTGGGAGACCAGCACGATGAAATTCTGTACCCCTTTCACCCAGACTCACCGGCCCTCACTACTTTGCCATATTTGCTTAATCCCCTCCCACCCTCCACATCACCCCCTTCATACCCAGAGATACTGGGAGGAGGAAGTGGCCTCTCTAACTTCTAGGTGGTTGGACCAAAAGGAAAATTGTTTCTCTCGCAACAACAAGAGCATTCTCTTTGGTAACAGCGCTGTAATCACCACTAAGAAGTTTAGCGTTTGTACAATAAAATTATCTAAGAGGCAGCCCATATTCACATTTCCTACTTTGTCCCAAAATTGTCCTCCAGGGCTTTTTATGTGAATCTGACAATCCAAGGTGGCATCTCACTTTGCTTGCCTGCTTGCGCCAGACCCCTCCAATCTAGGACATTTTTCTCCTGTTTTTGTTTGTCATGATGTTGCTGGTTTGGAGTCTGGGCCAGTTGTCCTGTGGGCTGGCCCACGACCTGCCTCTGTTTCCTTAGGTTAAAGAATTTCAGGCAAGAGAACCACATAATTGATGTTGTAATGATGAATGCAATTGAGAAGTCTGGCTCCCTGGAGACCTGTGGTTACCTCTCTCTCACTGTAGATAAACAAGGCATGTTAAATGCCATTCTCCTCTGTTGGGGACACTAGCTGAAGCTTCAGGAGAGGTGTCCAAGAGCCCCTGGATGCTGGGTCTCATCACCAAAGCTGAATAAGGCTCTGCTATTTCTGACTTCTCACATAGATCTCTTCTGTGCTGAGAGTCAGCAATCATTCCCCTAAACACCTGTGGAGATGGTCCAGCTATAAATAGACAAAGCACAGAGACGTCCTTTCATCCATTATAAAGGGCTGGCAGGTGGAGCCCAGTAGGGTGGCTGGAAAGATACCTGTGAGCCAGTGGGGTACTTGGCACCCAGGTGCTTTTCGATGAGTGGTGGCGAGTGCCTTTTCAATCAATACTCCTCAAAAATGTAATTTGTTGGCATGGCACTCTTCTTGGCCATTAAGTGCTAAGACTGATGACCTCTGTTTGAGATGTTTGTTTGCACTGGCAAGTTCTATAGCATGGTCTTCTCAGTTCCGGTAGCATACAGCAACCCACGTGCTGTGGCTCAGTACCTTTTATTTTGATCAAGAAAATACGTCCACGTGGGTTCCTGCCTCTGAGCCTCTGCCCACACTGTTCCCACTCTCCAGTGTTGACGTGGAAATGGGAGCATCTCATGAATCCTTTCACAGTTCAGCTCCTTCCGACAATGTGCTCCACGAAGGACTCAGTGATGCCCTCTGGGGTCCCCGGTCCTTCTTTTCATAATGGATGAATGTTCTGGGAATATGTTGGGAATGACTCTGGTGCTGGGAAAGATTGAGGGCAGGAGGAGAAGGGGGCGAACAGAGGATGAGATGGTTGAATGGCATCACTGACTCAATATGCATGAGTTTGACCAAACTCTGGGAGGTAGTGAAGGACAGGGGAGCCTGGCATGCTGCAGTCCATGGGGTCGCAAAGAGTCGGACAGGACTCAGTGACTAAACAGCAACTTAGTGACTAAACAGCAACATTAACAATATCAGGATAAGAAGTAGAGCGCCAGTGGTCCTGGCTGTTAAGTGCTGGGCAGCGCCCGCAGCAGGGGATAAAGACGATCAGATTTCCAGCATCTTGCCTAAATGGCCGTCTGTGGCTGTCATCAAAGAATGTCTTAACTTCAGTGCAGACCTTTGTTCCATCCTTGGAAACCAACACACATCCTCTATGTTAAAAAACACAAACCCTCAGCTTTGCCCCTTTGCAAACCATCACCCTGCCATTGGCAACTCAATGTCGTTTGCCCAGCAGTGTTGGGTGGGCCACATAAGATAGGGCTGTGAGCTGTCCACAGCTGGGCATTTCCCATGAAACATGATCAGTAGGTCTTCAGGGGCTTCCCTGGTAGCTCAGATGGTAAAGATTCTGCCTACAATGCAGGAGGCTCAGGTTCGATCAAACTGCAGGCTCACACTTGTGACATTTCGCCGGGCCGCGAGTGAGCCCTGAGATGTGACTGTCACCTGGAGGCGGGTCAGCACTGTCTTCTCACCGAGGTACTTCTAATAGATGCTGAGCAGTGTGTGGCCCACACAGGGAGTGAGAGGACCCCTGGCCTCCACTCTGCACCTGCCCAGAGCTCACTCTGGGGCCCTGAGACAGGTCAGGGCAGGCTCCTTTTCCTCCACAGAGCAGCAGGGCAGTAAAGCTACACGTGTACCTGGGACCATCTTCTGCCTTTCACAGGCAGGTGCTGGTTTTGCCTCTCTGAGCCTCATTGTTCCCATCTTTAAGTTGGAGATTCTAGAAGCAGCCACTCTGTGCAGCGGGGTTCAAGGACAGCATGTAACGAAGTTTACGGGCCCCTGCTCTGAGACGAGCGCCAAGCAAGGCTTCTGACGTCATTTGCATTTCTCAAGATGGCCAGTCTGAGTTTCCTGGAAGGTTACTCCTGGGCCTTGACTTGCAGTCCAGCTGTGAAAGGAGGTGGATTGGTCTGGTGGAGGAACTCAGGCAGGGCTTCATGGAGAAGGAGGAATCTTTTGGTAATCTTTGAGGGGAGCCTTGAAGGAGCAAATGGGCACTGTTTTAGGCAAAGGCACAGGAATGTGGAAGTGAGGGGAGCAGAGGTCTTATCCAGTAGTCGGAATATCCTGCCGCAGAGTTACACCTGACAGACGAGGCAAGGAACCGTACAGACCCTTCACAAGCTGGTCACATCTTCAGTCATCCAGGCCATTCTCCTGCTCAAGAACATTCCATGGCTCCCCAGTGCCCACACATGAGATTATTTCAGGGTCCCCTCCCCTCTAACAACCGTAGCCTGAGTCTTGGGTTCTGATGGTGGAGTCATCCATCCTGATGTCCCTATGGGTCCTCCTGAAAATAAGCCTGAAAATAGATCCTGGAGTCTCAAGTCTCATCCAACTTGAATCCTATGGTGTCCCATTGTTTAGAGGTCCCCCCACCCACTCTGTCTTCTAGACATTAGCTATAGTTTGCATATGGGAATATTTCTGGATAAGATCTTCTTTGTCTAGCATCTTCTGAAGCATTCTGGGGGCTTGTTCTGATGAAGACTTCTGACGACTTGACCAAAGATTAGTATGAAACCAGTAAAGGGAAAATGTTGTATAATTCTTGGGCTTCCTTGGCATGAAGAATTTGCCTTTTCCTAATGGAATCTCTGAGCATCAGACTTTGCAACTGCCTGTGACCAGGAATCGGGGCGGAGAGGAGGGCGCATTTAAGGGCGAGGACACTTGTACTTGGGGAGAGTTTATTCCTCACATCACCCCATTCACTCTTGGGTCCTAATCCCCATCTCTCCAGAGACTCCAGTCCAGTTTCCTGAAGACCCCTACCATCCAGATAGCCACTCTTAGTCTTGAAGAGGGAGGTCTGACGAAGGTTAGCCATAAGCCTCGGCTGCTGAAAAAGCAGACAACCTCAGCTTTGCCCCTTTTAGCTCCTTAGGCCTTCTTAAGCACCCCCGACAAGGGCTTCCCTTCCTGCCTCTCTGTAACTGGGCCACGTGGCCTTGGCCAGTCATTCCCTCTCCTCTTCTACAAAGGATGGAGTGGCAGGGGAGGGGCAGGCATCCCCCAGACAGATACTGGTGAAGATGAAAGGAGATATGTACCAGATATGTACCAGGCTCTTGGTTGACATTTCCTTGAGGGGCAGCTTTGGAGGGGAGATGACCAAGTCCTCCCAACATAGGGCTCCTTAGCTGGGCTCCCTTCCCCTGGGGACATCACATTTTCCAGGTAGAGTTCGTCTAGGACCTTCCTTGCACCAAAGAATCGTGTCTTTACCAGCTCCTCTGACTCTTCTTTTGATGGGCTCTCTTTTGCAGCCCTGCAGTGGGCCGGATGCTTGGTGATGGTGTGGAGGGGGACGTTTCCCAGTAAACCAAAGCCCACCTTTCCCTGACAAAGCTTGGGGAGCGTCCCACCCTTCCTTAACCTGAGAGACCACTGCAGCCGCCTCTGAGCTGCAGCCCCGGTGTGCTGGTGGCTCCGCAGGGTCCCCTCTGAGCGGTGTTTCCTGCTGATTGATTCTCTCACCCAGTGATTTTCCACAGAACCTTTGGGCATCTGCCATAAGCTAGCCTCAGGCAGGAGGCCATTGTGGTGAACTGGATGGTCACGTTCCCTCACCTCATAAGGCTAAAATTCCAATGGACTGTTTGCTCCCAAGGTGCATGAGGCCTCGAAACAGAGTCGGATGAGTGTTTCTTGGAAGCAGAATATGGTTCGGCTCTTGCTGCATTTTCTTGAGCTGAATTTTAGAAAAATAAAAATAATCCAGTGAAAGGCAAAACACGATTAGTAGGAACCCAATGAAGCAGAACCCACAATTAACAAGATTTCTGTATAATTTGATGGTTCCTCAGAGAAGAACACAGTCCTAAAAAAGGCTAATTATATATTTTGCTTATTCAGCCCCACAAATAGCATTTTGACAGCCGTTTGGGGCTGGAAGGGACCTCCAGGGGCCATCTGAGTCCACCCTGTGCTTTATCAGAAACCTCCATGGAATGAAAAACGCATCGGGTTAGGTGAAGCTATTGGCCTTGTCGAGTGAAATTGAAATAAGAGAACAGACTGACCCCAACTGAGAGGTTGGGGCTCTCTCATGCGTCCATAACTGTTGATCAGAAGGTTTGCAATTTATCAAACACAGGACTTACAGGCAAAGATGTCAAAGAGGATGAGGAGGTTTTAAGCCGCTGCTTAATGAGGAGGAAGAATTCTTAGTCTATTCCCAGCAGGCCAAGAAATTGCTGATACTCCCTCTATACTTTTTAAACTTCAGCCAACTGTGTATTCTTGTACCTCAAAACATTAAACATTACGGAAGCGTCATTTGTGACCCTAGGCGTAGAAGAAGTTAAGCTTGAATTAAATTCAAACTCACACAGGTTAAAATGATCGGCCCGTATGCACAGGGGATTCATTCTGGGGGTGGGGGCACGGAGGTGTGATCGTCATTGATTCTTTCGAGGTGCGCACGCATACTCACTGACTGGGTGTCTTTGGGTCTCTGGGTTTTTTCTGTTTTGGGGGCATTGCTGGACATTCTCATGACTGCACTGGTAAAAGGACCTGCGTGTTTTCTGATGGCGATGCTGCTGCTGTCCGGAAGGCCTCCAGAACTCGCTCCTTGGGAGTGATGACAGTTAGGAAGTTTCAACCAGAAGCTGGGTCAGCCTGGCCACATTCCCGGAGGATGGAATGGTTTGTCCCGAACCCCCAAGCAGGGACCTCCCTTCCCACGTTGGTGGGCATCTGGGATTTGGACCACAGGCCCAAGTGTGGTCAAGGCATCAGACCTTGGGTGGGAAGCCGCACCAGATTTGGCAAAGCCAGTGATCCCCAGTGGACCACAGTGAACCAAATTCAGAGAAGCCTACTGTTCCTGTTCCTGTCTGTTTTCCTTTTGTTTCTCTTCTCTGGCCTTCTCCGCCTGTGGAGAGGGTGCCTTCACAAATGGCCTTAGAATGCCGTTCTGAAGTTTAACAGAATGAGACAACCATCCAATGAATATCAGAGGTATTTACTATCGCAGCTTATCTGAAGAATGAAAAACAAAAACAAAACTGTATCACCAATGTTTACAAGTCCAAGTAGACATCCAGCCTGTGTAAAATATGTAATTTATGCAAGGGATTGCATCTTTCTTTTGTAACGAATGCACTAAGCAACCCTGTATATATTTTACAATGTCTTTACAGAAAAAAGAAAGAATCATTTACTGTAGTGTTGTAAAATAATGCACTTTTCTAATTTTTTCATTAAAATCTCTATGGCACGTTTGCAAATGTGTCTTGGTCTTCCTTCACTGAGAATGCGGAGCTAAGAGCTGTTTTCATCCAGGCTTTTTCCTGCTTTGATCTCATATCTGGAAAACTTTCTCAAGCAAGGTGGACAGAGTCAAAACTGGGCATCCATCTTGTCACTGATCTTCCTCACTGCAGGCAGGCCTGCTGAGAAGCCTTGCTGCTAAAAACCCTAGCAAAGACTTCAAATAAAATTGACTGAGATCTGACTTGCCACTTTTTGTTTTTTGGGCTAAGGGATTTGACTGCAAAACATGAGATGACTCCTTTTCTACCTGCCTCTGTGTGTATGGAAAAAAGAGGGAAAAACAGGCAGATAAAGATGCTCAAACCATCTCTCCATCAAAGGAAAACTCTGCTCCTGGCAATCTACAGTAGCTGCTGAAATGTTAGAGTCTTCTGACTTCACTCGTGTTGCAGAGGCCTGGGCATTGTGGAACTCTGTCTGGTGAGGGGAGGGAGGGCAGGGCCAGAGATTCCCAGCAGGGTGGTGGTCGTGGCGTTTAGTTGCTCAGCCGTGTCTGACTCTGCGACCCCATGGACTGTAGCACGGCAGCCTTCCCTGTCCATCACCAACTCCTAGAGCTTGCTCAAACTCATGTCCATCAAGTCAGTGATGCCATCCAAGCATCTCATCCCATCATC
Source organism: Neotragus pygmaeus (assembly GCA_006410875.1). Taxonomy (NCBI): domain Eukaryota; kingdom Metazoa; phylum Chordata; class Mammalia; order Artiodactyla; family Bovidae; genus Neotragus; species Neotragus pygmaeus. The sequence continues at coordinate 218,092 of SJYV01002373.1, read as the reverse complement.
CCCTTCTCCTGCTGTCTTCAATCTTTCCTAGCATCTGGGTCTTTTCCAATGAGTCGACTCTTTGCATCAGGGGTGGCTGTTCTCCAATTTCGCCCTCATTCTGAAGGAGCCTTGAAAACACAGATTGCCGGGCTCACCCTCAGCGTGGTCCAGCATGAGGCCATGACTGTGCGTTTCTAACAAGGTCTCAGTGGTCCTGATGCTGCTTGAGGGGGGCCCACATCGAGGAACCTGATCCTCTCCATATGGTCCCAACTCCGAGATGAAGGAGAAATTCTGGACCAAAGCACATCGTGGCCACAGGTGTGACCTGTCTTTCTACCTGTCTGGTGGGAAATGCACTCATTCATGGGGTACCTGCTGCCTGCTCTGCTCTCCTCCCCCATAACAGAGGATCATGCAGGGAATATGCCTGTCCCTGGTAAGAACCTTGATTCTTAATGATTGACATCACATCACCAGTTTGTTCCCTGATAGAACACCTTGTTTGGGGGGCAGGGTCTTCTAGACCAGAGGCTGGACACCTTTGACTGTAAAAAGCCAGATAGTACATATTTTAGACTTAATACAATCCCCTAACTCTGCTGCTACAGCAGGAAGGCATCCAGAGATGATACATAGATATGCAAAGGCTTGGTGGTGGCCAGTACACCTGCCTTTATGAAGACTGAGATGTGAATTTCACACGCATTTTCATGGGTCACAAATATTCTTCATCTTTGGTATCACCTCTCACCCTGCCCTGCCCTGCCCCTTCCCATCCCTGGGGCTCAAATGGTAAAGAATCTGCCTGCAATGCAGGAGACCCAGCTTCGATCCCTGGGTAGGGAAGATCCCCTGGAAGAGGAAATGGCAACCCACTGCAGTCTTCTTGCCTGGAAAATTCCATGGACAGAGGAGCCTGGTGGGATACAGTCCATGGGGTCCCAAAGAGTCAGACGACTGAGTGACTAATACCACCCCCACGCCGCTGCCACCACCATTTAATTACGTAAAATTCATTCTTAGTTGGTGGGCAACATAGAGACTGTGGGCCGGATGTGTGAGAGCTGGAGGCCTCAGTTTGCAGACCACTGCCGTAAGCTCTTCTTCAGATACAGACTCATTTTATCTTCCCACGAGTCTGAGCCTGGAACTCTTGTCACCAGCCAGTGTTTTCATCTGAGCCAGGTTTCTCGTGACAGCAGCAAGGACCAGAAATCAGTTCACGGGTCAGAGCTTTTGTTTTACTCCTCCTTCAGGGACTTCGACCTTTGGCAGTGTTCAGAAAGATGATCAGCCCGGCTGTCCCAGGCCAGCC
>SJYV01002373.1:157180-216585 GCA_006410875.1 Neotragus pygmaeus | reverse complement strand
GGGTTTCCATCAGGCATCTCCAACGTCAAGGGCCCAACATGAACCCCTGCTCATCTCCTCCTCCCATCTCCCCAGATTCCTGCTTCTCTTGAAGGGCACCTCATCTAAGTCAGCACCATCCTTCTGGTTGTTCAGGCCAAAGAACTTTGGAATTATCCTTGACTCCTCTCTCTTCTACCCCAAATCCAACCTAAAGTCCTGTGGGTTCTACCTTCAACCTTTATCTGGAATCTGACCCCTCCTTCTCACCTATACCAATCCCCCTGGTCCACATGATCATGTCTCCCTTGGGTTATTGTGTCAGCCCTCCCCCTTCCCCCAATCCCCTAGTTCAGTCGCTCATCTCATTTCAGACTCTCTGTGACCCCATGGATTGCGGCATACCAGGCTTCCCTGTCTGTCACCAACTCCCAGAGCTTGCTCAAACTCATGTCCATCAAGTCAGTGATGCCATCCAACCATCTCATCCTCTGTCATCCCCTTCTCCTCCCCTAACCCCCTGTTTTTATTATAGAAGCCAAAGAATGCCTTTGCATTTTAAACTCAGGCTTAATGAGACATAACTCATACAGAGAACAAATCACCCTTTCTGAATATAGAGTTTTCCAAATCCTGACAACACACAGAAACTTACAGCAATCCTTCTAGGGTGTGACTAAGGTCAAGCCCCTTTCCTGGAGACTGACAACTCACTACATACAGCTCCTCCGAGCCTTTACTATATGAAGAACCATAGAGCTTTGTCCACCCAGCGACTCCCAACCGTAATGGGTGAAAGAGGCCTCCCTCCCCAGGGCACCTCTTTATAAGCATCACGACCCCACCCAGCACACCCTGGTGGATCAGTTCTTCCCAGCGCCCCACACTTCAGGCATAGATAGCTGGCACCTCCTGGTCCACTGGGTGGATGGATTCACGTGACTAGCTCTGGCCAATGAATCATGAGCGGTGGCCTTGGTCCCTTCTCAGCTGCAGAATTGTTGGTGTGAGACCCTCCAGAACACTATGCCAACAGCTTTCAAGGTGGTGGCTGCTGAATTCAGGTCCTGAAGTGAAGAGGTGGGGAATTGAGACCTGCTTGGCCCATGTGGGCACAGAAAGTGAGGGAGAAAAATACCTTCAGTGTCCAATGAGATGTCAGAGTTGGGACTGTCCATGACCTATTTCCTGACTGAGCCACATGCCTCGGGACACTGGTTTCTTGGGCGGGTGGTGCCTGGCATGTGTTTGATTCATAAAGAAACCAGGCTCCTCTGCCAAGTTCACTGTTGAAACCATATACAAACCCTTATGTCCCTGTCCTTGGAAATAAAAGGCCCTTGTTTTAGTCTCTCAGGCCTCCCATGAGTCTCAAAAGCCTGGCTGGAGGGTTAGAGCTGTGAAGAACTAGAAACCAAGTCCAACAGCTGCCAGGTGACAATTTAGACTATAAATCCCCGACGGGGAAGAGTCACCGAACCCCCAGTTCCCTGAAAGATAAAGGCCTGATACACATTCCTAGGTTGTTTTTCTAGGAAGCAGAAGCCCTGCAGGTGGAAACTGCTGACCACACCATCTAGACCCTAGAGCATTGAAACCAGAAGGCTGGCGATGCTTGAAACTTCACCCTGATGCCAACCCAACTGAGAACTGTCCATGAGCTCATCATGCACCTTGCAATGCCTCCCACACCCTGCCTTTGAAACCCCTTCCTTGAAAGGCTTCGGGGAGTTAAGCCCAAGCTGTCCATTCTCCTGGTTCGGCATCCTGGATTAAGTGCTATACTTTTCTCCAGCACAGCCCAGTGTCAGTAGATTGACTTTACTGCCTGTGGGCGAGTGGACCCAGTTCTGGTTGTGTAGCAATCATGATTGTCTATGAGTTAGCGGCCAGCCTGCAGCATCTTCCTGGAGATAGCTGCATGAAGTGGAATTAGTTCCACATCAGGGTCTTACTTATTTGGGTTAAGCACAAGCTACTCCAGCCCCATTCCCACTTTTGGCATGTCCAGTGTCTCCCCTACGTGCAGAGGGGCTCACACCAGGGGTAGCGACACCCTCTACAAATGAGGATGTTGAGAAAGCCTCTTCCTTTCCAGGCTCCTCAATATCCTTCAGTCAGCAGTGGCAGAAGAGGGATCAGCAGGGCTGGCTGTGGGTAAAATCCAGGTCTTGCTTTTCATAATGTGTCTAGTGCTGATAGCAGCAGGAAACAAACTTCAGCCTGGCTATGATCCCAGTCCCACCAAGCCCTCCTGAGAGCTCGAATCATTCATCCAAAGAGAGAACATGAGATGTCTGTGGGGAGCTCTAGGCGAGGGTCAGTGACACAGCCTGGGTGTCCTTTCCAAGTCCCCTCCCCGTGAGGAGTTAGAAAGGCTATATAGACTCAGCTATTAAACTGCCTTAGAAGCTCGAGTCCACTGTGTTAGCTAGCAGCTCCGATCAGCTCAACCTCAACCAAACCCAAACAGCCCGAGGATAGAAGACTTCCTCACCGGGCCCACCCGCAGGGTTGGACACAGTGGGTGTGTGGGGAGTGGGAAGCTCTGGGTCAGCCCCCCAGCTCGGCGCCCACAGTCTTAGGTGGCAACGCTGTTTAACCTTGCTACACTGCGGGTTCCCCATGTGTAAAGCAGGCCTCTTTTGAGGAATTATGATTATTGACATCACCCCATGAGTCAGGGTACCTACTGAGATAATACATGCAACGCTCATAATAAATGCTCGCTGTGAGCCAATGCTGTTCTGAGACCCTGCGCTTGCAGTTATGATTTTAAGTTCTGCTGTATGCATTCCACACACATTCCCTTTGACTGTGTGTCTGCCGTGGGCTGTGTGTCTACTATGAAAAGGGGCTTCCAGTGTGTTTATTCGTCTGGTGCCCACCTTCTTGTGCTCTTTCTTCTAGTAATAGTCCAGACTCGAGCCAAAATACTGACCCAGAACCCTTTGAAGGAAGGGGAGCCCGGTGCCCTTGAGGAAATAGCCAAGTCCATCGCCAACAGTGTATACTATTGATCTTCCTCGCAGCCTTCCCTGAAGAGGTGTGTGGCCATTTACAAGGGTGACTGTTCAGTGGGGAAAGGGAAATAGTCAGACTTGTTTTGGGGGGGATTCCTAGACCCTGGTTCTGAGCTGACACTAATTCCAAGAGACCTCAAAACATTACTGTGGTCCCACCGTCAGAGCAGGAGCTTATACAGGTCAGGTGATCAACGAGACTGAGTCTGTCTCGGGGTCCAGTGGGTCCCCCGAGTCACCTGGCATGGGCTGCTTCAAGTTCTGGACTGCAGCGACGGGCAGCGGCACTCAGCACTGGTGAGCTTCCTGCACTGGTTCCCGCTCCCAGCCACAGGCCTGGTCTGCCACCCGGGCTGGGCTAATGACAGCACATGTCCCCTGGGCCACCACGGAGATCGCTCCAGGGATGAACACGTGACCCCAAAGTGGCCAGTACTAGCCCTCTCTTTTCTTCCCCAGCAGGACTTGGTAGAAGAGCTGTGTCTGCTACCAGCTGGGGCCTCTCAAAGCAGGCGGGCGGAGAGGATGAAGAGGCGTTCAGACACAGAGCCTGAGAGTATTCAGGTCTTGAATCAAGCCATACCTGATCTTCCCCTGCCCTTTCTGCGGATGACATAAGCTCATCAATTTCAACAAGCCAGTGCGAACTTGGACAGGACTCTAGTGTCCCATGTCAAGTGCTTGCTGGAATGCTCCTATTCTCTCCTCCAAATCTCTCTCCACCTTTATCCAGTCTGGTCTGTGTCCATGGAAACGAACCTGTGTGGCTTCCATTTAGATTCAGCCAGTGGGGAGCTCTGTCAGGAAGTCAGGAGGTAGGAAGCAGCGGGGTGGGGGTGGGGGTGGTGGCAGCACTTATTCCCTTTGCTCACCTTGTAGAGACTTTGGGGTCTGGGTGTTTCCTATGGCAAGGGTCACATCCTCTCCCGTGGCCTTCTCCATACAGCCTCTGCTCCCAGGTTCAGAATCACTCCACTTCCCCTGACTCAGGGGCAACAGTGGCCTGACATTATTAGCCCCTGACTCAGGGGCAACAGTGGCCTGACATCATTAGCTCCTGGTATTGCACTGTCCTTTATGGCTTCCTTGTACTCTTAAGGTTTTGAAAATAAGCCCTTCATTAAACTGATCTCAGGACTTGCCTGGAGGTCCAGTGATTAAGACTTTGCTTTCCAGTGCAGGGGATGCAGGTTCAATCCCTGGTTGGGGAGCTAAGATCCCAAGTGCCCCACAGCCTAAAAAACCAAAACAGAAAACACAAGCAATATTGTAACACATTCAATAAAGACTTAAAAATGGTCCACCCAATGTGAGCGTGAGATCTGTCTTCTGGCAGACCCTGCCGGCTACGTACACTGCCCGGCTGCTTGTTCAGTCTCTCAGTCGTGTCCGACTCTCTGAAATCCCATGGACTGCAGCACGCCAGGCTTCCCTGTCCCTCACTATCTCCTGCAGGTTGCTCGAACTCATGTCCATTGAGTTGTGATGCATTCCAAGCATCTTGTCCTCTGTCTCCCTCTTCTCCTCCTGCCCTCAATCTTTCACAGCATCAGGGTCTTTTCCAATGAGTCATGACTGCTACACTCAGACAATTCAGCCTAAGTGGGAAAAATGTCACCATGCGACCATCTTATCCTGAGAGCTGGGTGTGCATCTCTGCCAAGGCACTGATCTTGGAAAAGCTAACTTCGGTTGTCCAGGAAAGGGGAGCAATTGCTTAGTATATGAGTGATTAGGACATGAGGGTTGTGGTTGATCATCTCCAGGATGATGTGGCCATGTCTTCTGCAAAACCAAAACCCATTATCTGCTGGGAGAAAGGCGAGCAGGCTGAGACTGGGAGTGGAGGAAGGGACAGGGGCGTGGGGAGGGCAAAGGAGAGGACCTGGGGTTTGCCAGCAGTCACCTCAGTGCTCACCTGCAGGACAGGAGCCGTCCTGACCCAGTCCATGGGACGCGTCTGCTGAACTGTGATGCCGCCCAGTGGACACAGGAGGACGCGGAGGACAAAACCTATCCTTCCTTTGTTTCACAAAAGCACAGCCTGGTGAGGCTCAGCCCTATGTCCACCCCCGAGGTCCAGCCGTCCCTGGCCTCCCAGGGTTCAGGGCACCTGGCCCCAGCACGGCTCGGGACTTAAGGGACAGGACACCGCTTATGTGGGGCGTCCCTCCACTCTTCTCTTCCGAAGCACCGCCTGCCCCATGTGAGATACCAACCTCCCACTCCTGAGCTGTACAGCCCACCCCACTCCCAGCTTCAGCACTAGAATCCAGAGCTTGGTTTTCTGCATTTCTCAGCCGACTCTTCTTCTGCAGCCCCCCTGATGGGGTCCTCAGACCCTGGGCTCTCGGTGTGCTATGAGGTAAACTCAGTGAGGTGGGGGTAGGTGGAGAGGGTGTGCATTCACTGCATGGAGCAGATGGTGCGGGCTTGTACAGCCACTCTGCAAACCCTGAGGTCCCCACAGAACCATCAGAGAAGCAAGCCCGCTTACCAGGCCTCCCGCGTTGCCCTGTTGCCATGGCAACGCCCCAGTGCAGCACCAGGAATAGATGGTTTTTAAAAGGGAGGGGGCTGGCAGCTTGTGAAAAATATTAGCAGTTGCGGGGGAGGGAGGGGCTGAGTGGGCACAAGGGCCGGGGCTGCCCACCCAGTGCAGGGCTGTCCCCTTCCACCCTGTCCTGCCAACAAGCAGCCATTCCTTACATCCTTGAGACAAATGTCAGCAGCGTTCATGGAGCACAGGTGACAGTCTGGGCACAGTGGGGAGTGAGGTGTGAACCTACAGGGAAAGATGGGGTTTAATCAAGACCCATTCATCTCTGAGCCCTGGAGGCCAGGGCCTACCCGGACCACATGGCCTTCCGCAGTTAAAGGCAAAGCTCAAAGCCTGGGGTCACATGGGCCGGAGTCTTTATCTTGGGTCCTTCTTGCTGAGCAAGCCCCAGGCAAGTGTCTTAAACTCTCAAAGCCTCAATGCTGCAGTTGGCCTGGGATCAACCAGAGAAGCAGAAGCAGGAGGAGATAATGTTTTAGGAGGCTTATTGCAAGGAGTTGGTTTTCATGACTGTGGGGTCTGGCTCAGCCGAGTCTGGGGTCCACAGGGCAGACCTCCATGAAGGACCGACTGGACTTCTCCAGCACAGGCTCAGGTCGCTGTCCACAGGTAGAGTTTTTTTTTCCTCTGTCAGGGAGGCCTCAGCTCTGCTTTCAAGGCTTTTCAGTGGACTGCACAAGACTCACCCAGACTATCTAGGATGATCTTTCTTATTGGAAGTCAACTGATAGTGGCCTTTAATCATATCTACAAAAATATCTTTCCAGCAATACGTAGATGAGTGCTTGGTTAAGAAACTGGGGACTATTTGATACATAAGAAGACCAGGACTGGTGGCTCCTCTGTAAAGTGGGGCCGGGGCCAGTGGGCTTTCACAGGAGCTTACTGCATGATTTACACGTGGCATCTCATTCAAACCTAGTGCTAGCAATAAAGACAAGTGATAACCGTAGTCAACAATTGTGGAAACACTCTGTATGCCCGGCACATGCTAAGTACATCTTTCATCCTTGCCATGAGCCTGTCTGGAAGGTATCACTTTGATCTCGATGGACCACAGAGGTTATTTAACCTGAGTCTAAGATTTATAGGATCCAGAAGTCAAATAAAGGCGCATTTTAAACCAGGTGCTATGCTGGACATTTTACATATGAGAGTGCTGTGAGAGGATTAAATTCCATCTGATAAGAGTAAAGAAATACCTTTTACGTGTTTACTCCTTCTCAGCTCATTCTTTAAAACAGGCAGCTTTACCTGCCTGCTTCACCTCTCCGCTCACCTAACCCTCAGTGCCTGCCTGTGCAGTGCACATTATAGCCCTTGTGTGGCCACTGAAGACACAGAGACCACAGGTCAGGTGAGGAGTCGAACTGAGGTCTATGCCTCTTGGCACTTGGCCTTGTTGGAGGAAGTACCTGGTCTGGCCCTGGGGCTCTTTGACTCAAGCTCCTGGGCTGGGTCTGGGATGACTTCCCTAAGGATGTGTGTGCTGGCCACTCTCCAGACCTGCTCTCTACCTGCTGCCCCTCTCCCCGCTCTGTGCCCCGGGAGGCTGACGCTGTGAGCTTCATCACCCAGGTTCCCTCTGGCTTCTCGCTGGAGCTGGTCAGGAGGAGACACTACTAGGAGACTGAAGCGAGAGAAGAGAGATATTAGAGTATATGCCGACCTTGACCCCTCCCTGCCTTGCCATGGAATGGTAGTGGCCTGTCTCTCTCTGGGCTTGGCAACACCCCTCACGTCCTTTCTCCCAGACGGTGCTGGCCCCAGAGTGCACAGAGTGCAAAGGTTTCCCATAGTTCTCAGACCTCTGGCTCCTCACTCTCCCTTCCTGTCCCCGTGACTCTGCCCTCATCTCTACTGGAGGTCTCTTCATTACACTCCCTTGGAGGAAAACCTGGGCACACCCCATCGTCTCCTGCTGGAGCCCCAAGAGAAGGTTAAGTCTGGGAACTGCTAGGTGGCTGACCAGCTCGGGTGATGGAAAGTCTGCAGGGAGCTGGGAGTGCAGGGCCATTCCAACCCCTGCAAAAGGACAACATGCTTTATGAGCCTTTGATAGGAGTCTGGCCCCCTGGATGTGAGAGGGAGAAGCATGGTGTCAAAGTCATTACTATTTGCTGGGGACATTGTGGGCTTTAACTTTGTGTCCCCCCCTTCTCAGGTCCCCTAGCCCCAGGTAGATGGGGACAGGTGGTCACCCCCAGAGTGCAGTTACCCCTCTTTTGCTGTGCACGACTCTCACTGCCCTTGCTACTCAGGGATGCTGCAACAAAAACAGAAATGAGTGAACAGCCTTTGGCTCAAACCCGCCACACAGGCCTACAAGAGTTAAACCGTCTTGGTTCCTCTTTAGCTGTCACTCCCAAATGCACACTTGTAGCTGGACTTGTCCTTCACAAAGCTAGTTACTCTGACTCCATATAGATTGTACTCTGTACCTGGCATTCTTCTCCTACGTACTCTCGTAATGTTCTGCATTTCAGAAAGAAGGTCATGGGCCGGTTGTCTGATGTCAGCTGTGGCCGTTTTGAAATTTTCAAAAGAAAAAAAAAAGTGCAAGACCTACATGGGGATGTGAAACCTCTCCCTACTCCTGAGAAAGGGGGGCACGGTTCTTGAGGCACCAGCCTGCTGTGTTTCCCTTTTGCCTGGCAAAAATAAAGCCACTTTTTTTCTACTTCTGCCAAACTCTGTCTCCCTGTTTCTATTTGGCATCAGTGGACAGGGAGCCAAGGTTCTGGCAACAGGGAAATGCCTAAACCCACACCCAGGAGGCTGATCTTGGCTCCACGGAGGAGGTGAAAGCATCTCAGCCTGCAGAGACAGAGGCCCAGAGGGAGAGGGGCAGGAGCCTGCCCTGCTGTCCTGCCTCCCCGGGGAGCCCACAGCCTGGAAGCCCGCTTCCTGCCTCCATTCTCTTTGAGTCATGGCTGGGTCTAATTGCTTGGCAGATTGTACCCCAGGGCCTGGCACAATGACCGAGTATTTAATAGTAATTAAAAGACAATGAGATAAGCACTCCTCCTCTGTAATCTCTCTGGAGGGTCTGTATTTCCCTAGGCACACTTAACTGCTATAAAGACACTGTCGACTTACAAGCCACCTCCTCTTAAAGCCCTGACAGGGAAGGAAGAGCAGAGGGATGCGTTGGGTCCATGATGCCAGGCAAGGGATGCGGTTACGTCACCCTCGTTTACACACTCTTCCCTCACCCCATAGATGATCAGCCTGGTGCTCACCCTTACTGGCTTAGCAAACAACCCACTGCACACTCACTCTGTGCCAGGCACCCTCGGGAGGTGGGCAGACCAGTGAAGCAGAGCAGTGAGTGGTTTCAGGGCTTGCCGTGTGCATGTCACCTTCCCACTGTCTCTAGGCAGACCAGGGCAATCAGAACGGTGTCAGGTGGAGACAGCGTCCTCAAGGGTCCATACCCTGAGCCCTGAGGGTGACTTTGAGGCATTTGTCCAACTCTGATCCCACCCATCACTGATATGTCAAATCTCAGAAGGCAGCCAGTGATCGTTGTCTACTCTGAATCAAAGCGGAGCCTCTCAACACCTTCTCTGGTTGATGACAAGGCCCCACCAGCAGGCTGCTGTTGTCCCAAGCCACTGAGAAGCCACGAGTAGGTTCTGGGCAGAGAAAGGCCATTGTCTGAATTATTTGGACAGACTATATGAGCCTGCAAGTCTTGCCCAGCCTCCAACACACTCCCCCTGGCTCCCTGCCATCCAGCCACAATCTTTTTCTCCTGGTATCCTTAGGTCACCTCGTGTTCTCCCAACTCAGGGCCTGGGCCCTGCTCTTAGGTCGCACAGTCCCCTCTCCTGGGGCCTGGCTAGTTCCTATTCATCCTTCAGGTCTCAGAGGCGGCTTCCTTGGCCATACTCNCTGCTGTCCTGCCTCCCCGGGGAGCCCACAGCCTGGAAGCCCGCTTCCTGCCTCCATTCTCTTTGAGTCATGGCTGGGTCTAATTGCTTGGCAGATTGTACCCCAGGGCCTGGCACAATGACCGAGTATTTAATAGTAATTAAAAGACAATGAGATAAGCACTCCTCCTCTGTAATCTCTCTGGAGGGTCTGTATTTCCCTAGGCACACTTAACTGCTATAAAGACACTGTCGACTTACAAGCCACCTCCTCTTAAAGCCCTGACAGGGAAGGATGAGCAGAGGGATGCGTTGGGTCCATGATGCCAGGCAAGGGATGCGGTTACATCTCCCTCGTTTACACACTCTTCCCTCACCCCATAGATGATCAGCCTGGTGCTCACCCTTACTGGCTTAGCAAACAACCCACTGCACACTCACTCTGTGCCAGGCACCCTCGGGAGGTGGGCAGACCAGTGAAGCAGAGCAGTGAGTGGTTTCAGGGCTTGCCGTGTGCATGTCACCTTCCCACTGTCTCTAGGCAGACCAGGGCAATCAGAACGGTGTCAGGTGGAGACAGCGTCCTCAAGGGTCCATACCCTGAGCCCTGAGGGTGACTTTGAGGCATTTGTCCAACTCTGATCCCACCCATCACTGATATGTCAAATCTCAGAAGGCAGCCAGTGATCGTTGTCTACTCTGAATCAAAGCGGAGCCTCTCAACACCTTCTCTGGTTGATGACAAGGCCCCACCAGCAGGCTGCTGTTGTCCCAAGCCACTGAGAAGCCACGAGTAGGTTCTGGGCAGAGAAAGGCCATTGTCTGAATTATTTGGACAGACTATATGAGCCTGCAAGTCTTGCCCAGCCTCCAACACACTCCCCCTGGCTCCCTGCCATCCAGCCACAATCTTTTTCTCCTGGTATCCTTAGGTCACCTCGTGTTCTCCCAACTCAGGGCCTGGGCCCTGCTCTTAGGTCGCACAGTCCCCTCTCCTGGGGCCTGGCTAGTTCCTATTCATCCTTCAGGTCTCAGAGGCGGCTTCCTTGGCCATACTCGCTGCTGCTGCTGCTGCTGCTGCTGCTAAGTCGCTTCAGTTGTGTCCGACTCTGTGCGACCCCATAGACGGCAGCCCACCAGGCTCCCCCATCCCTGGGATTCTCCAGGCAAGAACACTGGAGTGGGTGGCCATTTCCTTCTCCAGTGCAGGAAAGTGAAAAGTCAAGGGGAAGTCGCACCCTCTGGGTCCCTTCAATGTAAACTCTAGTTTTCTCTGGTACTGTCTCATGATGCCCTAGACTTCTTTCATGCTCTCCCAGTCGTGTCCGACTCTTTGTGGCCCCAGGCTTCTCTGTCCATGGGATTCTCCAGGCAAGAATACTGAAGTGGGTTGCCACGCCCTCCTCCAGGGGATCTTCCTGGCCCAGGGATCAAACTCGTGTCATCTGCGTCTCTTGCATAGGCAGACAGATGTTCTCATTCACAGCACTTGTGACAACTTGTTAGAAGACAGTAACCAAAGAACTGGATACCTACATATGTCTCCCAGCTCTGAGAGCAGAATCTATAACATTGTCATTGCTGTGTCCCCACGGTGCTTATCAAACAGCAGGCACTCAATAAGTGCTTGCTGATTTAAATCAATAAAGTATGACTTCCTGTTTCACATCATGGATGCAGTGTCTCTGAGGATATAGTGTTTTTCCTCCACGTTTCTTCCTGCTTTGTCTCATTTCAATGCTGTTTCTCCTTCCTGCTCATTTTGGCTTCTGCTTTTTATGTTACAGGCTTTCCCCTCATGTTTCTGGTACTCTTTGGTGGGCTGTTCTGTTTAAGAGTGGGGAACTACGAAGTGGATGGGGTCTCTGAGCACAGGGTAGGACTTGCTGACCATAAACCTCAATGTAGGGCGATCTAGCAAGATATTTTGGGGAAGAGCCCCTGATGGTTGGCAGAGGATTGCAAAGAGCACTCTTCCAAACTCCTTTCCGAAGGACTGAGGTCAGGCTGCCAGTGGTTAGGAGCCGAGAAAGGAAAGGAATTGGAATGTTTCATTGTTCAATGTGCATGTGACTGCTTAATGCCCTGGTTTTCCACATTAATACTTCTGTCCCTAAGTATCCAAGGATCTTCTAAGTTAGAGACGCTCTGTTTTACTCACTTCAGTGAATAAATTTCCAGTCTTCTGCCAGGGTAGGGGAGGAGAAGCCCTGAAGGGGGGTGAGACGAAAGGGTTTCTAAGGGTGCTTCTAAATCGCCTTCATATTCTAGGCTTCCGTTTCACCGTCCACCTCTGCGAGTACCTGGTGCGTTGATTCCTGAGCCTTCAGAGGACTCGGTACATCAAGCTGTGTCTGTTGGCTTTCCCCCTGCCTGGTTAGTACTCGGGTTTCTCAGAGAGGCTGAGCTAAGTGCGGTCGCCCCATCTGCTTTCCTCTTACTGAAGTGTGTTGCTATCCACTACTATTTTCTTCCTGTCCTTTTGGATGCAGAGATGAAACATTCTCTGCAGTTTTGGTGGAGACTTGGAAGAAAATGGAAACATACGTTTGCACTATATGGCGTCTTTAGGGCAGACAGAACGTTTCAGGCCCAAGACCCTCAGAAGACACGGCTCTCGTCCATCTCTGCCCACAGGCCAGTGTGTGACTTGCTCTCCAGGCAGTCTCTGTTCTCTTCATCCCAAAGAGGAGACCAAGCTTCTCATAAATCCGTGTTGATAAAGGTCGTGACTCTGGGTGGGAATGAACACCATGGAAGCTTGTGGAGGAAGAGAACAGCCAACAGAGGGGATTTAAAAATGTGTCAAAGAGGAAAAAACAACAAGGAGAGTTTGCCCCTGAGGGCTGGAGTCGCCAGTGATACAACGTCTGCACACACAGTAAGTAAATCTTTCTGAATAAAGCCTCCTTATGAGGCTAAGTTCAGGGATGGCCAAGCTGAGACACCTTGAGCTTTGTAGAAGCTGGGCTGCCCAGATTTCTGGATGAACCAGCCTGTGTGTGAAAACTTAGTAGCGGTCAGCTCATTTGAGGACTTTTCTGGACCATCTAGGTCAGTGGCTCTCAACTGGGGCTGATTTAACCTTCAAGGGGTATTTGGCCAAGTTTGGAGACAGATTTCATTGCTGCAGCTCCTGGGAGGTGGGGGGTGGAGTGCTACTGGCATCTAGTGGGTAGAGGCCAGGGATGCAGCTAAACATCCTACTATGTGCAGGACAGACCACCCACTTCACCCCCCCAAAAAAAAAAAAAAAAGAATTTTCATCTAAAACATTAGTAATGCCATATGTGGAACCCTGCTGTGGAAGATACCTGATCAGAAGTCTCATAGCATCTATTGTGAGGAGGTACTTGATGTTCAGTATCTCGACTCCAGACTTGGAGGCTTGTTGAGGTTTATACCTTCACTCTGGAGATGAGGAAATGAGCAGAGACGGAAAACAGGTTCTTCCTGGGCTCCTGTCATTCAGGGCTTCGGACCCAGGCCTTTGGTACCCGGACCTGGCTGCAGAGATGCGGGGTGGGCTGTACTCATGACCTGGTGTGAAGACGCTTCTGCTGGGGAGATACACTAGCAGGCAACTTGGTGCCTGAAACCATGTGTGGAGGGAGAGGGTTTCCCTTGGGACCGGAGAAATCACAATTTTAATTTTTTTAATAGACAATTCATTTACACAGTTCAAAATTCAAGAGGCACAAAAGAGGACTCAGTGAAAAGTTTCTTTCTCACTCCTGTCCCCATCTATCCAGTCCCCAGTCACACAGACAACCAATTTAACCTATTTTTTTAAAAATATATAAGCCTTTCTAAAGATAAGGCATTTAAATTTTATAAGGAAAAAAAGCTCTTGTGTGTGTTTTATAATGAACCTGTATTGCTTGTTTAATGAGGATAAGCAAATAGAACCCAAGAGAATAAAATTATCCATAATCCCCTGGAGAAGGAAATGGCAACCCACTTCAGTACTCTTGCCTGGAGAATCCCATGGACAGAGGAGCNAATTTACTAGAAATCGAGGATCTGTATACTGACAATGGGTGAATTGTATATAAGTCACATCTCAATAAAGTTATTAACAGTGAAAGACAGAAAGAAAACCAAAAAAAAGATCCCACATGCCCCATGGCATGGTCAAAACAAAAATAAAGAAAGAACAGATAGTGGTTTATACCAGCCATCCCCTTCACCTCTGCAACTCACACCTTGAACTAACACAGGCAGAATGAAGAATTTCTTTTCTTTGGGGCCTATTTTGGCTCACATGAAATGATATTATTTGTTAAGGTCAAGTCGAGAAATGAGATAACCATCATGGAGGTTCAGAAAAGCTTCCATTTCACCATTGAACTTTGCCTGCCTTTGTCATTTCAACTAACATACATTTTGATACATACATTTGCTCAAGAATTTTAGATTTATGCACATTTACTGTCTTGGCTCAGGGAAAATAATACTCCATAAACTACACCTAGATAATTCCATTTTGGTTTCTAGAGAGCAGAATAGTAGAAGTAGGAAAGATTTTCCTGTCTTTATTTTACAAAAACAGTGTGATTTTATTTTTAAATCAATGCAGTTTTGAGAAATTTAGTAGGTCACCTACTGGACAGAGTTTCTTTTCCTCTCTTTGTGTGGGACAGGATGATTATATTTTTAGGCTATAGCATATTCAGAAGCAGAGACATTACTTTGCCAACAAAGGTCCATCTAGTCAAGGCTATGGTTTTTCNTCCAGAATCACTGAAGATGGTGTCTGCAGCCATGAAATTAAATGACGCTTACTCCATGGAAGGAAAGTTATGCCCAACCTAGATAGCATATTCAAAAGCAGAGACATTACTTTGCCAACAAAGGTCCATCTAGTCAAGGCTATGGTTTTTCCTGTGGTCATGTATGGATGTGAGAGTTGGACTGTGAAGAAAGCTGAGCACCGAAGAATTGATGCTTTTGAACTGTGGTGTTGGAAAAGACTCTTGAGAGTCCCTTGGACTGCAAGGAGATCCAACCAGTCCATCCTAAAGGAGATCAGTCCTGGGTGTTCACTGGAAGGACTGATGCTGAAGCTGAAACTCCAGTACTTTGGCTACCTGAGAAAAGTTGACTCACTGGAAAAGACTCTGATGCTGGGAGGGATTGAGGGCAGGAGGAGAAGGGGACGACAGAGGATGAGATGGCTGGATGGCATCACCAACTCAATGGACATGAGTTTGATCAAACTCTGGGAGTTGGTGATGGACAGGGAGGCCTGGCGTTCTGCGATTCATGGGGTCAGAGTCGGACACGACTGAGTGACTGAACTGAACTGAATGTAAGTTTTCATGTTACTCTTAATAGAATTTACTTCACCTTAGAATCTGACTAGAGCTATGATCTTAGAGGTCACAGGCAAGATGGCCCTGAAACAATCTTTTAAACTTGTGCAGATAAGAAGAAATGAGGGACTTTCTTGGTGGTCCAGTGGCTGGGAATCTGCCTGCCAATACAGAGGACACAGGTCTGTCCCTGGTCGGGTAGGATTCCACACGCCACAGGGCAACTGGGCCCATGTGTGACAAATACTGAAGCCCACGCACCCTAGAGCCTGTGCTCCACAAGAGAAACCACCACAATGAGATGCGCGCACACCAAACTAGAGAGTAGCCCCAGCTCACCGCAACTAGAGAAGGCCCAACAACAAAGGCCCAGCACAGCCAAAAAGAGAGTAAGAAATTAGTTTCATGAGGAAAACTGTGGCCCAAAGATAAAGCAGCTGACCTTGTACTCACTCACAGGATAAAACTGACAAGACTATATAAGTGATTAAATGAGGAATAACGCACAGTTTTTCTGAATGGGTACTTTATTCTCTGAAGACACGAAAAACACAAACTTGTTGGCTAACGAACAGTTCAGAACATCGGTATAATATTTGAAATGACAAAACCTGTTTCACAAAAAACTCAAACAGAAAATACAATAAAAAAACACATTGAAGGTTTATGTTCAGCTACAAGTAACAGGAAACACCCACAGCCTTCCTGACAGAAGGTGATTCTTCTTACAGGCAAACAATGGATCAAGAATGGCATTGGACAACGCACTAAANTCATAAGGGCAGGGACTGTGTCATTTATTGGTTTACAGCTGTCTATCAAATAGAAAGCACTCAAAAACTTTGTTTTTAAACTAATAATAGGATCATCTTAACTGGCTTGATGGAACCAATAAAAAGTCAACTATATTAAGTTCCCCAATTAAAGTATTTAATCCAATCTTATGCCCTGGTTTTTTCAAGGCAGTCATGATTTATAACATGCTCTCCTAAAATATGACAGTTTCCTCACAGATAATGTAATCATGACACAGGCTGCAGTATGCAAGTCAATCTACTGCATCTACGGAGCACGATCTGACCCCAGACAGCTGTTGGCGGAGGCAATAGTTTCTCTACAGTAAAGTCTCTGAAGAGGTTCAATTTTTGTTTTTTTTTTAAATCTAGACAGGTCCAACTTTTTGTTTTTTTAAATCTAGAAGATGCAAATTATATAGAAGGCCTACATTAACTCTTGTAGTGGAAACAGGGGTATATTCTCTTTAAATTATCAGATTCTCAGCAACATCAAAGTGTCTGAAAAGGATTAAAAAGACTTTCCATTGTTAACAAAACATGAATGTCCGCACGGCACCCTCCCTCTCTGTGCTCGTCTGCTCGTGTCCATCACCCTAATCATGCTACACAGAGCATCTGTATCCATCCCTTCCTTTAACCACAACAGCCTCGAGGTCGGGGCTGCGCTCATCTCACTCCAGCTCCAAGCACAGCGCTGGGCTCGTGGCCAGCACCAACAAGCTCATGCTGCATAGCAACGAACCTGTGAGGTGATTTCAGTGTCACACAAAGGCTTAGGACCTGCGACCCAAAAACACACACCACTGACTGCTCTTCACCTTTCTTGCTGGGTCACCTGAGCTGTATTACCTCATCTTTTTCAAAATCCCTAGCCTCACAGAAAACGAAGGAATGATGCCAAGTAGTTCACAGGGACACTTTAGCAGATCAAGCACTACGCAAGTAACAATTATTGATAAGAATTATCTGGGATTAAAACAAAGGGAGGACTTTCAAGTACCAATTAATTATCAAGAAACATTGTACTAACTGGAATGAGGAACTTTTTGATTTCTTCCAGAGCATGTCCCATTCGGGCATAGGCTTCTGCTGGGGGTGCAAAAACTTCAATGAGAACGTGGAGATCATCATTGAGATGGAAATACTTTGCTTCTCCACTTTTCCTCAACTCTTCTTCCTGAAGAAAGAAAACTCATGTTTAAAATGGTGTCATTGTAAGAAAAGAAAAACTACCAAGTTTATTTCACACATGGTGGTCCTAAAGATTCACTCAGCAGCAAACACCACCCAAGGAAGTACATTTAAAACATATACATGATTCTGTCATTCCCAGGGCGTTTATGGAGACTCCACACGCTTCCTGCTGCACGGGAGGAAGCCTCCAGTCCTGCCTCTGGCCCAGGAGTCCTCCTGCTATCTAGCCAAGGCCACGCGCGCTGGCTGACTCTCTTCATCCCCCCACCCCCCACCCTGGGCCTTGCTGGCTCATCCCCCAAGGCACCGCAAAGAACTCTGTGTTCCTCAAACTGGCCGCCCAAGCAGGCCTGCGTCTGTGCTCGTTACCCTGTGCGTCCGTCACTATCTAAATACTTTAGTGTTGGTCCATTTTCTAATCTCTCTCACTTAAAGTGGTTGCCATGGAACGGAACCCATGGTGTCTTGTTTTACTGCATGCGTCTTTGTCTAGAAAAGTGCTTGGTAGATAGCATATGCTCAATGAATATTTCTGAATGAGTAGGTAAATATTATTCATTTTTATGTTCATTTGCTCATTCATATATTCATTCAAAAAATATTTCCACATGCCAGGCCCTACATTCTATCTGAGAAGAAAACAGTGAATACAATAAATGAAAACTTTTTTAAGATTTTATTTCATTATGAGAAACATTAAAAAAAAATTGGTTGATATAATGAAATTCAGGGGAAGAAAATAGGTCGGGGTGTGGGGGGGGGCTCAGATCATAAACAGACCCCTAACTTTGCTCCATTAGCTTTTACAACAAGCCTTCACTAGAGCAACAATTACAGAATCTGATTCTTCTAATAGTCTTTGTTCTCAACATTAAGATCAAACAGACACACAAAGATTAGTAGGAACCTACAACCGGAGAGATTTCCAAAAGGCAGGAATCCCTGCAAGCCATTCCAAAAAACCTATCCTGTAATAGAGGGAGCCCAGGGATTCCTGGCAACAGCACCCGCTGGTCCTGGCATTAGCCAAGAGGCCAAAGAGGCACACACACCCTGTATCTAAGGCTTCAACTTCTGTTAGTTAACTAATTTGAATTCTCATGAAGAAATGCAATCAAAATACAGAGCATGAAAAGGGCAGGGGACCTAGAGCCAGACAGACCTGAGTTTTAGCCATGCTGGTCAATATGGGTGTGAGTCTGAACAGATTAAATGTAATTAATTCGCAAAATCAGTTTGGTGTCAGGGCTTCCCTCATAGCTCAGTTGGTAAAACATTTGCCTGCAATGCAGGAGACCTGGGTTCGATTTCTGGATCAGGAAGATCCCCTGGAAAAGGAAATGGCAACCCACTCCAGTATTTTTGCCTGGAGAATCCCACGGACTGAGGAGCCTGACAGGCTACAGTCCACGGGATCGCAAGAGTCAGACATGACTTAGCGAGTAAACCACCACCACTACCATCACCACCACTAAACCACCATATGTATGTGAACACCCTGGTGCTCAGACAGTAAAGCGTCTGCCTGCAATGCAGGAGACCCAGGTTTGATCCCTGGGTCGGGAAGATCCCCTGCAGAAGGGAATGGCAACCCACTCCAGTTTTCTTGCCTGGGACATCCCTTGGACAGAGGAGCCTGGCAGGCTACAGTCCACGGGGTCACAGAGTCAGACACGACTGAGAAACTCTCGCGATGTATGTGAGTGCAGGCCCGCTGAGATGACTAAAAAGGCAGCTTGGTTAAAGGCTGGCAGAGGAGATGGTGTACATAGTGCCCAGGACACTGCCCTGTGTGGGGCAGGTACTCAGGAAATGCTACTTCCCTTCACATTTATGGAACGTGGACCAGAGAATGAAAGACAAGAAAAAAATTATTTGAAGGGAGGGCAAATGTAAGCTACCCATGCATTTCCTTCAAAATCTGTCAACCTTGAAAAGGACTACTCTTTATGCCAATGGTGGACTAGTTCTTGTCCTAATCAGCATATTTTCATTATTTGATCTGACACTCTGACTTTCAAAGTTGAGATCTTAAAAACTGGATTCTATGTCCAGTAGTTCATCTTTGAAAACATGAACTACTGAAGTAAACACGTATCTGTTTCTAATAATGGCACCAAGCTAATGCTTTTAATGAGATTATAATTGTTGATTCACAGGCAAACATTTTCATTTCTATTACAAACTGAAGCTGGAACCGCGAGGCTTTCTGATCATAACCACAACTGTTCTGCAACTCCACAGAGTGAGCAGTTATTACTGGGTTTCTTCTTGGGTTAATGATGAGAGGCAATGCTCTGTTTAGGGAAGAACACAGGCTTTATTGAGTTCTGCATTTAAACTCCAAATCCAACAACTAGTCAGATTACTTTATCTTTATCTTGAAGAAGTGATTTTAAAATGAATAATAATAATGTAGTACCTACTGCTCAAAGGGTCGTTATAGTAATAAAGTAGCCATCATAATAGTCATTAGGAGTTATCAGTAATAAAGGTGTTGGAGTCATTCAAAAGACATCAGAAGTCTAGAATTATGCTTAGCATAAAACAAGCACTCAAATGATAAATATAGTAATGATAACTATTATAACATAATGATAGTATTAATTATTATATTATCCTATAACATAGATGATGTGCACAAAACATTCAGCATGTCTGGCACAAACTGAAGGCTCAAGAGACCATAGCATTTTAGTGATTATTATGCTACATAACCAGTTGATACATGTCAGTAATGAATCCTACAATTTTATCAAAATAGCAAGTACAAGAAGAAAATGAATTATGTTCACATTAGATCTTAAATGATGAACACTATTAAAATCTAAAAGGATGAGACTGTAATACTAGGGAATGGAAATGTCTTTAGAAATAAACATTATTAACGGAGGACTTCTGTAGACTAAAAATCAATAAAAAGGATAAACTGAAGTTAGGCAGTGAGGATCTGACTACTACCTGGCAGATGGGACACATCTGTCGCTGAAACGATCACTGTGGTTAGTCTGTCAGGGAGACGCTGCTGAAGGTGTAAGCCACGGCCCACATGGGACAGTATGATGGGCGAGAAGGAGACGAGGTGGGCAGGGTGGGGTGAAATGGGCTCTTTCTACTGCACTGAAGAGTTCAAAGATGGAAATGGCAGACTCAGGACTTGACATGATCAGTTCAAGGCCCAAAGAGCCAGAAGTATCCCAGAAGGTTTCCCTGCTGTGGCCCCGGGCTGCTGGAGCCAAGAGACCGGGCAAAGCTCGGACACATACAGCTGAATGACCAGCAGACTGCCGGCCATCCCTATGGGGACTAAGGACAGTGTCTGGAGGACCATGAAACCCTGAGAGCTGGATGGGCAACATTTGGAAGGATTCGAGTGACTCTGAGTACAAACACTGAGCCCCACTGAGCCTCCCACACTGACAAAAATCCGTCTCAAACAGTCAAGGAAGCTGCTTAAAAGGAGACGACAATTCTCATGCTTTCCTTCTACTACGCTTTATCACCTCCTGGCCCAAGATTAGAACCCTGCCTGCCCCGGGGATGCAGAAAATAAAAGAGCTGAGCTAAATCTAGAGGAGAAGGCTGCACGAAGACAGTAACTGTAGGATTCCTGGTGTTTGTGTACTAAACATTTACTCCCAGTCTTTCCAACAAGGATCTGGGGTCTTTTACTATAATAAGTATATGCTGAAAAGGAGAAATACTCATACACGTTTTGAGGATGAACAGACTCGATTCTGAGCAAATGTTGCTCTGCCGAAGGCCACCAATGAGACTGGGGTTTATGGGGTCAAGAGATAAAGTGCTTTTGGTCCTGGTCCCCTGACAGTGGGCTCAGTAGACTATGCTACGTCCTCAGCTCCTAGGTGCCTTGAGGGGAGGTAAATGATCAGCATTTGAAGAATCCCCATAGTGACCCACTGACTCATGTGTTCAAGGACACAGAAATGAGAGGATTTGTGAAGGGGTGATACCTGGTCTGGGAAAGAGGCCCGAGTGTGTAATAACAGGGAGTCCCACGAGATGCGGAGCATGGTCTCTGTGACCAGGCAGCCCAAGGGACCCACTGCAACGGAGGTCAAAGCACCTCACTCCCAGCCCCCTCAGAGGCTACTCATGAACATGACTGCACCACACGGACTGCCCGCAGGAAGGATTTCTGGCTCCTGTCACTGCTGCCTGTCTAACATGCCAGCAGCAGAGAACAATCACCAGCCCTTAAAATGGCCACAAGATCTGGGAGGACCACCAAGCATGGCTAGCGAGCTGACACGGTTTAGGATCCCTCTGATTATACCCAGCCAGGCACTTGCTCTTTGGACATACACTATGGCTGAGGACTTGCCTCCCCTGCTTCCTTCTTCCTGTAAAACCATCTGTGGACTCCCTGATCACTGGCACAAAACACTGCTTCTCAACAAGGAGGAAGGCCCTTAATAACAAACAAGCAGCACAAAGTTGATGGGTTTCACTGGCCATATCATGGACTTCATTACCAGATGGCCTTCCTGAAAACTTAAGTAAGACATCAGCAAAGATGGGATACTTTCCAGTAAGAGACACAATTTCTGACCAACTGACCCATATATGGTTCCATGTTCTCCTCCTGCCAGAACAGGCGAGTCAGGGAATCAGAGGACCATCTTCTGTCGACAGTGATGCTTCGTGAGCAGTTCAGCTGACCTGGCGTGCATCATAATCCCTTAAACACCCATTTAAAGTTCATTTTGAGGTTCTACCGAAACGGGCTGGGGCATGGGACTCTATTTTTAAACAATATCTCATATGACTGTGATATGTAGCCATGTTTTAATAAAGTAATATAAACTCCACTAATAAATCTGGATAATAGATTCAGCTTCTCTGAATCTCACTTTTCTGACATAAAATAAGAAAAATATTATGTATCTGTTATCATTTTTCCAAGGATAACATGCAGTAATAATATATATATAAGATGGTGCACAGAATACCTGACTCACAGTGGCTTTTAAATAAACAAATGGTGGCTTTTTTTTAAATTATAAAAGGTATTGTTTAGATGGACTTTTTTGTAAGAAGGCTGAATTTTGTTTAAATATGCTTTTTGTCTGACACCATAATTTTTCCACATTTCACAGAAAGTGATAACTGAAAGCGGATTTCATTCTCAGTAATATAAATCTTTTAATAATGAGAGAACAACAAAATAATAATAGGACAACATAAGTGATACCACATTATGAAATGTGAACATTTCGTTTAGAATTGTTTTAAGAAAGTGATCAATAAAAATAATTCAGTAATTTTAGTTTACTAAGAGGCAGTCATGTGAATACATCCAAGTAGAACAACTATGTGTCAAGTTAGGAAGCAATGAACAAAACATTTATGATCAATTTTAACTTGATAAAAAATGCATGGGGTAACAAAAGAAGGGCAAAAAGAGAAAACAAAAGCATGTACTTTAAAAACTCAACAATATGAAACACAGGCATAGAAAAAAAGACCTGAATAAACTAATCTAAAATGCAAATAGTGATGCTGAGACTTTAGATAACTTTTCTCCTCATGATAATTTCAATAAAATTGCACTTTCTAGAAGGTATTGCTTCTACTATTTCACTCCATAAACTAAAGCAATAGTCACAGATTTTGGTTTAGGATACCACATATTCTGAAACTTGCCTGAGTGACCCAACTTTCTGAATAGTGTCACAAATATATCACCACGTGTAGCATCTTCATATAATTTCACCTGAGACCCTAGTTAGCTTTAATGTAATACGTATTCACACCATGGCTGATCTGAAAGTACATTATATAACTTGACTAAAGCAGCAGCCATTGTTTACAAAAACCTTTACCTTTGCCTTGTCTCTCATGGAGCCTTTTCCAAGGATGGACATTTTTGTCAAGGTTTCTTCTTGTAAACGCTTCAGAGAATTTCCACGTGGCCCCAAAAGTTTTCCCACAAAGTTGAACTAGGAAAAATAAAAAAAGAAACAATTTGTAATATTCGTATCTGAAGAAAGTGATTTATTTCCTGAATTTTAGGAGACGCTGCAGTGGTACTGCAGTATGCTGCACATCATTGACTACTGACAAATAATTTAAGTTCCTGCTACAGCATCACCCTATAACGCTTCCCATAAACTGCATAAAATAGGGCTAAAAATATATATAATTTAAAAAACATGTATTTCTTCCTAGTAAGTCACTCCAGTGGTGACTGTATTTCCTGTAATTCTAAGTAAAGTTAATTCCCAGAATTCCTCAGTTGCCATCCTGACAATTTCAACACCCATTCAATACCAACCACGAGCAGGCTGGGGGAAACAATCCCAGGGGTCCTGTAATGTGCTCTAACGGGCACCACGAAGCGCCTGCGCCGTCCCCCTGGCGAGCACTTAGGCCTTCGTTAATTAGCACTGAATGCTGGTCTGCGTGTCCACCCATCCAGTCAGCCTAGGTGCCTAGGGCTCTACTTAACAAGCAGAATAGCAGTGAGTTAATCAGGAGTACTGCAGACTGAGGCCTGTAAAATCTGGCCATCCCATTTTTCTGCTGAGAGACCCTGGCTCAGGGTAACCAGGCCCTGGTATCCTCATCTGTGAAATGGCAACAGGACCTCCCCTCACAGGGCTATTCTGAGGATTAAATGGGTCCACACAAATAAGTAATTTAAAATAATGCATGGCACATAGTAGACAATAGACACAACTGAATGAACTAAATATTGTTAGGAATTTTACATAACTTTTAAAAGCCTTATGGTAATTAAGAATCCTGCATGCTTTCAAATAGGAAATCAGCCCTATTTACCAAGAGAGAAACATCTCTTTGGCAAGATTGTTGATTACAAACTCATGAAGTTGCAGCTTTGGTATCAGCCACATTCCAGGAGTTACACCACTGCTGTGCAGTTGCTGTTTTTTAAGAAAAAATCATTTCTAATATCTCTATGGTAATTGAAGCAATTTTCCTGAAATATGTACTTTAAAAAAAATCAAAATGGTACTTTTTCCCTTGTCCACTTTCTATCTTACAGGTCTTTAACAAAAACTAAATTCTCTATTTTTAACCTTTACATTTTTGCTTTTCAAAATTTAAGTAAATTACTTAAAAACTATAGAGGTGAAATGTACAGAATTTAAAATCAAATAATACTACAATGTGGGGGAAAGAAATCAATGTCTCAACCCACTCAACCTTACTCTTGTTCCCTCTTTTCTCTGCTTTATCTTTCTGGAAGTTCTCCTATTTGGACACTGGGCCTCCTAAGTAGGGTCTAAGTTTCTCTTATTCCTCCCCCCTTCCTTCATCTCTCTGTTTTACTTTGAGGGAGATTTAATTATATTTTCCACACCCACTGCTTTTTTTCATTTCTGCGATCAAATGTTCTAACCACCAACAGTGTTTTCTAACACTCGTTCCTTCTGTATGGCATTCTAAGAATACTTTACGGAGTGATGTGAGCTCTTCTCTTTCTGAGGCTGGTGATGGCGCTAGGTGCCACACCCCCACACGGGGAGCTTCTAGGACAGTATGTGTGTCTTTTGCTGATGCCTCTTACCCTTTACACTTTGAGAATTTATTTCCTGCTACTTTATGGCTTTTCCTCCCATGACTGGTCACCCTCTGCTTTTTGTTTTTAAATTTTTAAATTGAAGCTAAAATGCTAACTGGACTTTCTGCTTTTGTAAATGCGTGCAATCTGACGACCGCATGTAACAATTCACTACAACACAGCAGCCGGGTTTTATCACCCAAAGCTACTCAAACATCAATGTCCACATTTCTCTTCTCTTGTGCTCGGCATTTCCCTGAAAAGGAATCCCCTAATTTCCCAGGAGGAGGAACATGGAGAATCTCGCTGTGAAGCACACACGCCTCCACTTAAAGGGACACTTCCCTCATCTTCAGCACACACCTCCCAGCAGCCCTGAGCTCCGTCCGTCTGGGTCTCAGAGCCAAAGTGTCTCTGGCTCAGACTCAGGAAATCTCCCATCCCCCTCGAGGGTGAGAAGGGCGGATGCCAGGTTTGCTCAGCTGGGAAGAGCATCCAGGGGTCTAATAACCTCCACGCAGAGATTTTCCACCACGTCCTCTCTTGTCAGTTCTACCCCGTCAATGGAGCTCCACAGTAACTGCTATCTACAATTCCCAAGTCTTCTCGAAGCTTTCCACACTAATAAGCATCTTTTTCGTTGCTTTCTCCTCCCCTGCAAGGTCAGGATTCTGCTTTCTCTGGTCTCCTAAGTCATCACCACTTATCCATTTGTTTTGCAACCACCAAATTTTACTAACATCGTTTAACTAAAGTTGCCTCACACACCCATTCTTACCTTCATATGTCTGTGCCGTTTTCATTCATTTATATTCATTTTTGCAGGTTTCAAGGAGAGCATAAAAATGAGTGTTCAAACAGCCACATTTACAACACGTCTGTAATAGTTAAATATCTCCCAATTAATAAACTTAAGAGACCTTACAAAAAATCCAGCGCAAATACCGAATTTCACACTGAGGCAACGGAAGTCCATGGAACATGATTCACTCAAGTCATTTGACAACGCATCAAACCATGAGACACCAGCACTCCTCTTACAGGAGGAGTTCCTGGGTTCCCAGGGACCAGCCTCGGGTAAGACGCACTCAGAAGGGACAGGTAAGGCGTCCGTCCCTTCTGCCCGCCCCTCCCCACTCTGCCAACATCCCTCGCCCCTCACCTTCCTGGCCTTGTCCACTCTCCGTCCGAGGTCTGACCTCCAGGACACCGGCAGGCCTTGGGCTCAGCACGCTCTCTGTCACCTCAGTCCTTCCCCGAGCCTCTAGAAATCCTCCCAAATAAAGTCTGTCCTTCCAGAAGCCAGGTCTATTTTCTACTTGATGACTGTACTGGTAAGACAGACAGTAAGACGCTAGGACACATTGGTCTTCATTTTTATTAATGATTCCATTTGTTTACAAATCTGAATAGAAGGTGAAAGTGTTACATCCAAGACCAATGATTTTTCCCTAGATGCCAATTATTATATGACAAATATACTATCATATTACAAATGTTACCAGTGTAAATAAGAAACTTTTCAAATGATTATAAAGATGGTAAACCAGCACAAGGTATATCTGAGTTTTACCACATAACCTATAAGATCCAATAATTATGTTCTTCCTCAGTAAAGATCAAGGAAGGACTAGCTTTAATTGATCCAAACTATATTTGTGACATGACATTGTTTCATGGGGAACAATTATAGTGAAGCTGTCATTTCATAAACAGCTAAGACTCAAGAACATGTCACTATCTCCATTAAAAGGTTTCCCTTAATTGGATGCTCACCAAAAAGTTGATTAGTCTAACAAAGGGATGCCTTATTGACCTCTAACTCAACNCAAAGTGTCTCTGGCTCAGACTCAGGAAATCTCCCATCCCCCTCGAGGGTGAGAAGGGCGGATGCCAGGTTTGCTCAGCTGGGAAGAGCATCCAGGGGTCTAATAACCTCCACGGAGAGATTTTCCACCACGTCCTCTCTTGTCAGTTCTACCCCGTCAATGGAGCTCCACAGTAACTGCTATCTACAATTCCCAAGTCTTCTCGAAGCTTTCCACACTAATAAGCATCTTTTTCGTTGCTTTCTCCTCCCCTGCAAGGTCAGGATTCTGCTTTCTCTGGTCTCCTAAGTCATCACCACTTATCCATTTGTTTTGCAACCACCAAATTTTACTAACATCGTTTAACTAAAGTTGCCTCACACACCCATTCTTACCTTCATATGTCTGTGCCGTTTTCATTCATTTATATTCATTTTTGCAGGTTTCAAGGAGAGCATAAAAATGAGTGTTCAAACAGCCACATTTACAACACGTCTGTAATAGTTAAATATCTCCCAATTAATAAACTTAAGAGACCTTACAAAAAATCCAGCGCAAATACCGAATTTCACACTGAGGCAACGGAAGTCCATGGAACATGATTCACTCAAGTCATTTGACAACGCATCAAACCATGAGACACCAGCACTCCTCTTACAGGAGGAGTTCCTGGGTTCCCAGGGACCAGCCTCGGGTAAGACGCACTCAGAAGGGACAGGTAAGGCGTCCGTCCCTTCTGCCCGCCCCTCCCCACTCTGCCAACATCCCTCGCCCCTCACCTTCCTGGCCTTGTCCACTCTCCGTCCGAGGTCTGACCTCCAGGACACCGGCAGGCCTTGGGCTCAGCACGCTCTCTGTCACCTCAGTCCTTCCCCGAGCCTCTAGAAATCCTCCCAAATAAAGTCTGTCCTTCCAGAAGCCAGGTCTATTTTCTACTTGATGACTGTACTGGTAAGACAGACAGTAAGACGCTAGGACACATTGGTCTTCATTTTTATTAATGATTCCATTTGTTTACAAATCTGAATAGAAGGTGAAAGTGTTACATCCAAGACCAATGATTTTTCCCTAGATGCCAATTATTATATGACAAATATACTATCATATTACAAATGTTACCAGTGTAAATAAGAAACTTTTCAAATGATTATAAAGATGGTAAACCAGCACAAGGTATATCTGAGTTTTACCACATAACCTATAAGATCCAATAATTATGTTCTTCCTCAGTAAAGATCAAGGAAGGACTAGCTTTAATTGATCCAAACTATATTTGTGACATGACATTGTTTCATGGGGAACAATTATAGTGAAGCTGTCATTTCATAAACAGCTAAGACTCAAGAACATGTCACTATCTCCATTAAAAGGTTTCCCTTAATTGGATGCTCACCAAAAAGTTGATTAGTCTAACAAAGGGATGCCTTATTGACCTCTAACTCAACACTAAAACTTAACTTGTAATCCCTGCCAATGTAGCGTCAAACACATTATTTTTCCCAGCAAATGGCACCACCATCCATGCAGGAGCCCAAGCCAGAAACCTAACAGTCATTCCATAAGGGCAGCGAGGAGGCCTTTTGTAGTCACTGCTCCAACACCCTTGCAGAGAGGGCATTTAATCAATGTCCAGCAAATCAATTAATGGTAGCAATGTCACCTTCAAGATCTCTCTGAAACCTGCCTATTTCCCTGCAGTCCCAGCTCAACCACTAGTCCAGCCATTGTCATCCCTCACCTCACCCACAGCAGAACTCCATCTCTGTATCCACTTCTATCTCCTTCAATCACAGGGAGGTCTTGACAGCTTTCTGTGACCCTGTTTTATGTCTGTCTAAAACAAGGGGTCTGGCTACCCTTACAGGAAACTCCTCATGGCCTGGAGCTGCTGTGCACAGCCCAGCACTCTCGTGCCTGCCTGCCCAGCTTCCCCACTCTCCTGCCTCTGACTTTAGCCCTCCGAATTCATTTCAGTTTCTCAAAATTACTGTGTTCCTAGAACTACCCAGTGCAGCTCAGATGTAGTGCTGTAAAGAATGTCACTCTCACCCTTAAAACAACAAGAAAACAGAAGAGGATACCAACTAATGCTGAAGTGTCCAGGCAAACACAAACCACACATCTGGAGAGCGTGCAAACACCCGCGGGGCAAGGCAAGACTCAAGCGTCAGCTTCTCGGGATGCAGGAGAGTTGACACCCTCTCAAAGGATTTTTCTGTAGGAATCCAACACCATCACCCCCTAACCCCCAAGTGTGCACAGGGAAGACGAGGGAAGACCCCTGAGAGCACGAGCCCTGGCTCAGGGATGGGGTGGGGTGGGGAGCAGCCTCTGCTGAAACCTCAGAGACCAGACCCTCTCTCTCCTCCTAAACAAAAGCCTGAATCTGCAGGAAGAAGGGCAACAAAACCTGCTTTGCTTTGTTTTTTAAAATACTGACAAAATCAACAAAGCCTGTTCTGAGATCAGTGTTGAGCCCACAGGAAGCGTTGTTCCTGCTACACGATGGTGATGCTCAATCTTGTTCCAGGTGCTGGGTGGAGAACAGAAGAGCCAGGCGACAAGAGAGGCAGACGTGCAGACACACATCCGTTCACTACTGCTAAGCTCCACTGAGGTGGACAGAAGCCAAGGACAGACAGCGTGGATATCACGGAGCGCGGAGCAACGTCAGCCCAGGCGGGCCTGTGACCGCCAGCTTGGCTGTGTCCTAGGCAAGGGTCTGGAGTAGAGAAGTTCCTGCGCTGTGAATACCAAATGCACACGGCCTCGAGCACTAAGGAGCTTCTCTGAAACAGGAAGGCGGCCAGCCTCCAGAAGCAGAGCAGCTGGGGCGGGAAAGTAAGAGGCAGAGTCATCCATCTGGGCAGGAACCTGGGCTTAAATTGGTGTTTAAAATCCAGAGTCACTCCGGGTGGTTTCAGCTTCTCCTTGTAAAGAACAAACACAGCACACAAGCGCAGGCACTGCCGGCCCTTTCCAAGATCAGCAGGCTGACAGGCCCGAGGCTGCGTCCCCGACACCCACAGCTCACACGCTCTCTCGCCTCCTGCTTTCTCTTGTCCCACTCACCAAACTGTAGTTTGAGACATTTCTTTCAGGCTGTATTCCCTGCAAGAGAAATGTGTCTTACTCAATTCTGAAAATCTTCTCCACATCTCAGTCCTGGTCTTCGTTCTTAATAGACGTATGTGTGTGTAAGTCGCTTTAGTCATGCCTTGAGACCCCAGGGGCTGTAGCCTACCAGGCTCTGCTGTCCATGGGATTCTCCAGGCAAGAACACTGCACTGGGCTGCCATTCCCTCCCCCAGGAGACCGCCGCCACCCCAGGGATACAATCTGGGTTTCCCCTGCACTGCAGGCAGATTCTTTGCCGTCTGAGCCTCCAGGGAAGTCCTGGTATATTTATACACACGTGCTTAGCCACTCAGTCGTGTCCCTGAGTGCCCACCTCCTACGGTGCCTTGGGGTGACAGGACCTTGGCATGGCATGTGTCTTCTAAGATCAGAAAAACAGAAGCTCTCAGGCTTCCTTAAAGCGTGGGCCTGGAAGTACACCTCTTGTCAGTTAAGGGAGCTTCAGGGTCAGGCCAGACTCAAGGGAAGGGCACAAACAGGGTATGAATGTGGGGAGTGGCCACTGGGGGGCGCACTCCCACAGACAAAAACCACAAGGCAGTCACTCATCAAAAAGTGAAAGTGAAAGTGAAGTTGTGTCAGACTCTTTGCCACCCCATGGACTGTAGCCCACTAGGCTCCTCCCTCCATGGGACTCTCCAGGCAAGAGTACTGGAGTGGGGTGCCATTTCCTTCTCCAGGGGATCTTCCCGAACCAGGGATCGAACCAGGGATCAAACCCGGGTCTCCCTCATTCCAGGCAGACGCTTTAACCTCTGAGCCACCAGGGAAGCCTTATTTATCAAAAAGGGAGGCTTTTATGGTCTCAAACCTCACAGCCTTTTTCCAGACCCAGTGATTACTTCCTACCTTCCTTTCCTTAAGAAGGGATGGAGGTNAGCCCTGAGAGCACGGGCCCTGGCTCAGGGATGGGGTGGGGTGGGGAGCAGCCTCTGCTGAAACCTCAGAGACCAGACCCTCTCTCTCCTCCTAAACAAAAGCCTGAATCTGCAGGAAGAAGGGCAACAAAACCTGCTTTGCTTTGTTTTTTAAAATACTGACAAAATCAACAAAGCCTGTTCTGAGATCAGTGTTGAGCCCACAGGAAGCGTTGTTCCTGCTACACGATGGTGATGCTCAATCTTGTTCCAGGTGCTGGGTGGAGAACAGAAGAGCCAGGCGACAAGAGAGGCAGACGTGCAGACACACATCCGTTCACTACTGCTAAGCTCCACTGAGGTGGACAGAAGCCAAGGACAGACAGCGTGGATATCACGGAGCGCGGAGCAACGTCAGCCCAGGCGGGCCTGTGACCGCCAGCTTGGCTGTGTCCTAGGCAAGGGTCTGGAGTAGAGAAGTTCCTGCGCTGTGAATACCAAATGCACACGGCCTCGAGCACTAAGGAGCTTCTCTGAAACAGGAAGGCGGCCAGCCTCCAGAAGCAGAGCAGCTGGGGCGGGAAAGTAAGAGGCAGAGTCATCCATCTGGGCAGGAACCTGGGCTTAAATTGGTGTTTAAAATCCAGAGTCACTCCGGGTGGTTTCAGCTTCTCCTTGTAAAGAACAAACACAGCACACAAGCGCAGGCACTGCCGGCCCTTTCCAAGATCAGCAGGCTGACAGGCCCGAGGCTGCGTCCCCGACACCCACAGCTCACACGCTCTCTCGCCTCCTGCTTTCTCTTGTCCCACTCACCAAACTGTAGTTTGAGACATTTCTTTCAGGCTGTATTCCCTGCAAGAGAAATGTGTCTTACTCAATTCTGAAAATCTTCTCCACATCTCAGTCCTGGTCTTCGTTCTTAATAGACGTATGTGTGTGTAAGTCGCTTTAGTCATGCCTTGAGACCCCAGGGGCTGTAGCCTACCAGGCTCTGCTGTCCATGGGATTCTNCACATCTCAGTCCTGGTCTTCGTTCTTAATAGACGTATGTGTGTGTAAGTCGCTTTAGTCATGCCTTGAGACCCCAGGGGCTGTAGCCTACCAGGCTCTGCTGTCCATGGGATTCTTCAGGCAAGAACACTGCACTGGGCTGCCATTCCCTCCCCCAGGAGACCGCCGCCACCCCATGCCATTTCCTTCTCCAGGGGATCTTCCTGAACCAGGGATCGAACCAGGGATCAAACCCGGGTCTCCCTCATTCCAGGCAGACGCTTTAACCTCTGAGCCACCAGGGAAGCCTTATTTATCAAAAAGGGAGGCTTTTATGGTCTCAAACCTCACAGCCTTTTTCCAGACCCAGTGATTACTTCCTACCTTCCTTTCCTTAAGAAGGGATGGAGGTGCCAATCTGAGGGCAGAGACCCTATACTGACTCCCCTGTGTACCTCAGCCTCAGCGAAGAACAGCATGGGCTCCCGACAGGCAGGCAGCATTCCACACGCTCGCACCGAGTCCTGAGTGCCAGCCAAGTTACTGTCCAAATCACACCAATCTCTACCCAAGGCTTAATGAAAACAGACCCTAGACTGTACCACACAGGCACAGATGCAAGGAGGCATGTTTCTGGTATACTGGCCCTAACTGCCCAATGACGTCTGGTAACTGCACATCTTATAAAGGAGAAGGAAATGGCAACCCACTCCAGTGTTCTTGCCTAGAGAATCCCAGGGATGGGGGAGCCTGGTGGGCTGCCGTCTATGGGGTCACACAGAGTCGAACACGACTGAAGCGACTTAGCAGCAGTAGCAGCAGCAGCATAAAGTCTAAATGTTTATTTAAAATCCTTAAAAAGACATCTAAGAAAGACTAAAATAAGGAGGTACTGTAAGAGATAAACAATGTAATTTATTTCCATAGAGGTAGGTCTAAAGTTGGATGTGAGAAATGAGAGGATATAATTTTTAAAAACTTTAAAAACATTGGACAGGAGTGTAAAGTTTATTGAAGAACTAAGAACAGTGAGAGAGGAAGGAGGCGAGCGAGCAGGTCCACAGGCGCAGTCTGGGGTGAAGGCAGACCCAGTGTTCCCTACAGATTGTAATGGCAAGTGATCCAGATCTCAGGTTAGGTGGTCAAGAAGTACTCCTGGCTCGTACACTATATATAATATGTATATAAAATGAATGTGTGTGTATGCATATATATGTCTGTGTGCATGTGCATGCGTGCACGCTCAGTAATGTTCAACTCTTTGCAAACCCCTGGACTGCAGCCCACCAGGCTCTTCTGTCCATGGGATCTCCCAGGAAGAATCCTGGAGTGGGTTGCCGTTTCCTTCTCCAGGAGATCTTTCCAACCCCGGCATCAAACTCGTGTCTCTTTTGTCTCCTACACTGGCGAGAGGATTCTTTACCAGCTTTGCCACCTGGGAAGCTGATGGTATGTCTATGTATATATTTATTTATTTTAAAATTCTACACCTGGCCTACCACTGGTTAATATTTCAATACTTACTTAGGTCAAGGGATTCGTCACTAACACAGGAGATACAGAAACCCGGTCCCAAGTCGAGGAGACTCTCCATACCCCAGCTGGATGGAGCTGCCTGCCCCGTCCTAGCCTAAGCCTGCAGGGAGCAGGCGGTGAGTAGCTCCCATTTTTCTGTTTGCTTCAGCTGCCTCTCCAGGGGCCCGGAAATTGCAGTCTCTTTGGCAACAATCTTTGTGTACTGAAAGGTAAGTTAAGCAGGAGATGCAATCCAAGAGCCCCCAAGCAGACACATCGAGCACATATGTGCTCCAACCACCGAGAGCAAATGAGGGACTAAAGCCTGGCGGGAGCGCCTGCCATGGAGAACTCCCTCTTCATGCCAGGATCCTGTCTCACTGCCTGGCGCTCACATGAGCCAGGTAACAGTACTAGCCTGAACCTGTGTAATAAATAAAGCTTAACTTCTTGAACAAGACCATGGACTCCGGAGCCAGATTTCTTCAGTTCAACTGCCTGTGACTTACTGTGTAACATTTAGCAAGTTATGTAACTTCTCTGTTCTTTAGTTTTTCATATGTGAACAGGAGATCGTGCTTCCCTCCTCCTAAAACTGTAAAGATTAACACATGAGAAGTTAATAAAAGTAAGGCTTGAGATGGTAGAAAACACCACTCCACATCCCTCTCTAGACTTACTGGGGAGAAGAATTACACTGTCAAGAAACAACATTCTGTTCGTCATCTCTACATTCACCTAATTACTGCCCAATGGCAAGAATCAAAACACGATAAATGAGGTTTGTTATAACCTATCTTCTCTTGAAACGAAAGACCAGCTCACTGTTTTCATTAGCTTTACCAGCCATTTTAGGTTCCAATAATTTGGCCATTAACACAATAAATAAACAAACCCACCTTCTAGTTGGTATTCAGAATACTGATCTCATTTGAATTAAATCAATGTCATAAATGCGAAACTCCAAACAGGGGTAAACCTAACAGACTCTGGACTGTTTCATTCACGTGAAACAGAGCACCTTCTTTGGTAACCAAACACTTTTCAGGATACTTAATTATTGAATCAAGCTCTGGATTACTGACAATAATTTTCATGATTCTGATAATCACCTCTAAAAATAACAATCACATTTACATGGAAGTTCAATTTCCAACTTGAGTTTAAATTAATCACTCTTAAATGTTGAGAAGTTTAAAAACAAGGTAAGATGTTTTATAAGGCAGAATACTTCCTACTATACATTCTATTTGCTTATTTATATCTCTCATAAATCTTCCAGGGCTCCCTAGGCTATATAAAATCTAATGCACAAGCACAGTACCAAAGGCTTTCCATGCTAGTCATTGCCAGCGACTGCCACGGTCTCAGTTCAGTTGCTCAGTCGTGTCCGACTCTTTGCGACTCCATGAATCGCAGCACGCCACGCCTCCCTGTCTATCACCAACTCACAGAGATCACACAGACTCACGTCCATCAAGTCATGATGCCATCAAGCCATCTCATCCTCTGTCATCCCCTTCTCCTCCTGCCCCCAATCCCTCCCAGCAACAGAGTCTTTTCCAATGAGTCAGCTCTTCGCATGAGGTGGCCAAAGTACTGGAGTTTCAGCTTCAGCATCATGCCTTCCAAAGAAATCCCAGGGTTGATCTCCTTCAGAATGGACTGGGTGGATCTCCTTAACTCTCCAAGGGACTCTCAAGAATCTTCTCCAACACTACAGTTTAAAAGCATCAATTCTTCGTCACTCAGCTTTCTTCACAGTCCAACTCTCACACCCATATATGACCACTGGAAAAATCATAGCCTCAACTAGACAAACCTTTGTTGGCAAACTAATGTCTCTGCTTCTCAATATGCTATCTACGTTGGTCATAACTTTCCTTCCAAGGAGTAAGAGTCTTTTAATTTCATGGCTGAAGTCACCACTTGCAGTGATTTTGGAGCCCCCCCCCCAAAAAAAATAAAGTCTGACACTGTTTCCACTGTTTCCCCATCTATTTCCCATGAAGTGATGGGACCGGATGCCAGGATCTTCGTTTTCTGAATGTCGAGCTTTAAGCCAACTTTTTCACTCTCCTCTTTCACCTCAATCAAAAGTCTCTTTAGTTCTTCTTTGCTTTCTGCCATAAGGGTGGTGCCATCTGCATATCTGAAGTTATGGATAGTTCTCCTGTCAATCTTAATTTCAGCTTGTGGTTCCTCCAGCCTGGCATTTCTCATGATGTACTCTGCATAGAAGTTAAATAAGCAGGGTGACAATATACAATCTTGACGTACTNTTCACTCTCCTCTTTCACCTCCATCAAGAGTCTCTTTAGTTCTTTTTTGCTTTCTGCCATAAGGGTTGTGTCATCTGCATATCTGAGGTTATTGATATTTCTCCTGCCAATCTTGATTCCAGCTTGTGGTTCCTCCAGCCTGGCATTTCTCATGACGTACTCTGCATAGAAGTTAAATAAGCAGGGTGACAATATACAATCTTGACGTACTCCTTTTCCTACTTGGAACCAGTCTGTTGTTCCATGTCCAGTTCTAACTGTTGCTTCCCGACCTGCATACATATTTCTCAAGAGGCAGGTCAGGTGGTCTGGTATTCCCATCTCTTTAAGAACTTTTCACAGTGTGTTGTGATCCACACAAAGGCTTTGGCAGTAGAGCCAAAGCAGAAACAACACCCAGTTGTAGATGTGACTGGTGATGGAAATAAAATCTGATGCTGTAAAGAGCAATATTGCATAGAAACTTGGAATGTTTCGTCCATGAATCAAGGCAAATTGAAAGCAGTCAAACAGGAGATGATAAGAATTTAGAAATATTTAACCTGGAATTCAAGAATTTTAGGAATCAGTGAACTAAAACAGACTGGAAAGGACAGTTCTACTAATGTCAGAACATAGGATCTCATAATATTTCAGATTAACTGTATGTGTGGCTGGTTTTCTATGCCCACTTGATTGGCCCACTGGGTGCCCAAGTATTTGATCAAACATTGTGGGTTTGTCTGTGGAGGTGGTTTTTGGAGGAGTTTAACATTTAAATGGGTAGATTAAGCAGATTGGCAGGGGATCCCCAGATTAGGAAGCACAATCTGTGGAAGGTCTTCAGTGGAATGGCAGATCTTCTCCCAAGAGAGAATTCTTCCTGCCCACATGTCTTTAAATAGGGAGGCATTTTCCCCACTTTGGGCTCAAATGGAAACACTGGCTCTTCCTGGGTCTCGGGCCTGCTGTCCTTTGGACAAGAACCGTACTGGTGGCTCTCCAGCTTGCTGAGTCACTCTGCATATCTTGAGACTTGCCCACCTCCGTAACGGCATGAGTCAGTACCTTATTACCGACCTTAGCATTGACTCTGTTCCTCCAGAGAGTTCTGACTAACACAGCATGTTGGCTGGTGAATGGTATCTCATTAGCGTTGCAGTCCACTCGGCATTCCGCCTCCCGTGGGGTGGCCATTTCATCAACACTCAGTTACCTTGTAAGCTCTGCATGGACTAGGCCGTTCATTGCTCTCGTTCTGGGTCTCCTGTGGCTGGGAACAAGGACGAGTCCTTGGGGCTTTATTGTTTGGGAGATTAGCAAAAGGCGGTGGTGGATCCAGGACAATAGCTTAATTCCATGGATCCCCAGCATCAGGTAATAAAGACCTTTCAGCCCAAGTCAGAAGACCTTAGACTCCATCCTTTCTCCACCAGGAACTTGTTGTGTTACTTGAGCAAGTTTAGCACCAAACCCATGTGCCCCCCTTCTAAAGTGGGACAGTGGTTTCTGCACATCTCTGACAGTGACACACTTCCCCATTCCCAGGCACAGCTCCTTCCCCAGTTATTTGGGACCATAGCCCTCATGTCACCAGGAATCACACAGAAGCGCTGTTCCTAAGAAAAAGATTGACTAACCACAATCCAGCTTGTCAAATCATTTTCTTATGGGCCACTAGCATTTACTTACCTACTGATTCTGAAGTTGCTATTTACATGTTTACAACAGTATTCTCAGTCTGGTACCCAACCAGTACTTGGTGAATATATTCATGAAATTTAGCTGCAAATTTTCTGGGGTCAAAGACTAAATAATGGCTGAGGCCCCATCCATGTTTTGCATCCTGGGCACAGTTAATGCAGTTTTATTCCTGAAGAGGGGCCTAGAGACAATAGCTTCCCCTTTGTTCATTTCTTCCTCAGGAGAAGCATCGGCATTAAGAATTTCGGCCAAGTTTTACTGTGAGCATCTTGCCTTTTGCAGTCTCACAGGACACCTGCCACCCCATAGGTTTATTTGGATCAAGCAAGTGACACTCTGAAGCTTTACAGAGATTCCTACTGGTCGATGAAAGCGCATCTACATCCATCACCATTTAATTCTCAGCGGCCACAAGAGCTAGTGAATGAAATTGCATCCTCAGGACAGGGCCTAGCTCTCTGTGGGCACTGTGATGGCAGCTGTTTTTCTCATTATGGAGTCTTTA
This sequence comes from Neotragus pygmaeus, assembly GCA_006410875.1. Lineage (NCBI taxonomy): Eukaryota > Metazoa > Chordata > Mammalia > Artiodactyla > Bovidae > Neotragus > Neotragus pygmaeus. The sequence continues at coordinate 179,512 of SJYV01002373.1, read as the reverse complement.
ATTAGAGTCCATTCTGCAACTCCATTTGGATCGATATGGCTGGTTTTATTGAGCAGAGGACCACACAAGACTCGGCTGTCCCTAACAACTGCCTGGTTAAATGGAAATTAGTGAGGAGAAGTTTAATAAAGAGCATCAAGAAGGGCTTCAGTGCATGGTCCTCCCACAAGCACACAAGGCTCCACCCCTTGGTATTCAGTGGTCCATCACTGCTCCCCCCTCTAAGCTCCCACCTGACACTGGTTTCCATGGTGATGCAGAATCCCTCGGCTGCTGTTAGGCCAGTTAAATGTTCAGCCATCTCTTCCCTGCCCTGTTCTTTTGAGCCAACAACCTAAGCCTCACCCTGGCTTCCTGAACTGGGGGTAGTCAGATTCTTTTCTGAAGGATCGAGGAAGGTTTCAAAGGAAAGAAGGGCTCTTCGAAGGGGCCTGGTTCTGGCAGGACCTCCTCATGGTCTCCTCCTGCGTCCTGTTGGACGAAGGCTGTCATGCCCGCCACCCTCTTAGGGACTTGTATGCCTGCAGCCCTGCCTGCTGCCCCCTTTGGGTGAGCAAGAGTGAGTACAGGAGAGCTGGTAAGGGAGGAAGGGAAGGAGGCAGTCAGGGTGCTTTGGGAGACTGGTTTCCTGCAAAGACAGCCGTGCAGCCCTGCTCACTGCATCCCAACAGCATTTTCAGACACCCCTCCCCTTCCCTCTCCCAAGAACCTGGACCTCACAGGGTTCACGGGCCTGCTCTCTGAGGACTCAGTCCATGGACCGGGGCAGCTCTCTGTGGAGGGACACCTTTGCCTGCTTCCTCTGCCTTTTCCTTCCTCCTCCAATTAACTGGAATGATGATCACCTGGGCCTGAAGTCCCTTTCTTGCTGGTTACAAGTTCATGGGTTTCCTGGGATAAGGGATCCCTTTGAGGGTTTGAACCTTGTGGGGATTTCTGGAGGGTGAGTATATTGATCACCTCTCTTCAGGTGGAAGGAAGGCACCTTGAGAGTTGTTTCCTATGTCGTATTTTAAACAAGAGGACTACCCAACATGTGAATTTTCATGGCATGTTTGGGATGTAGGTAAAGAGGAGGTGTCATCCTTTGGGACCTTGCTGGGTAGAGTGCTAGGCTTTCAGAGGAAAGAGCAGCTTAGATTAGATTAAATACAGGAGTAGCCACTGAAACTGTGGGCCTAGAGCCAAAATGAACGTGCAGGCCCTCTCTTATTGAGAATGCCAAATGCAAGGCTCAGGGTGTTGTGACTTCCCAGGTCATATGCCCATACAGACGGACCTGGATTAAGAGACTTGGTGTAGGGACAGGACATTTGACCTGGGTCTGAACAATATCAGTAGAATATAGACATGTCACCATAAGGTCATTTTCTTCACTAAAGTATCTTGAGTTTTTCTAAAGTAACCTTTAGCTGTGTTTGCCTCTGGAGAGAAGATAGGTCATAACTTCTGAAACTAGGAAAAGTTACCCAAAAAAAAAAAATCTATACAGGCATCAGAAGCACAGATGACTAGATAAACTAAGTTCCAGAGACGGAAACTGTCAGGGTCACTTGCTTACAGCTGACCATATTTTGCTGGCGGCAGCTGTCAGTTCTGGGGACGGGCTGAGGATCTGAATGGCCCTGGCTGGGGTGCTGTTAGGACAAAGAGCAGGAGAGCTTCTATTGATTATACAGGGCTGCTGTGACAAATTGGAAATTTGAAGGGCTTCGAGTGCGTGAGTTTTCCCAGGGAAAACTCATCTTCTGTATCTTTGGGCTGTTTGGAAGGCTGGAACTTGGGCTGAAAACTTATAGATAGCAGAGTGAAACCGTTTGCTGTCCTCCCACGTCTGAACATAGCCCCACACCTGCTGCTGTCTCCTCTGAAGACATCTTCCAGGTGTCTAGGTTTTGGGAAAGGGGTAGGATTCTCTGATGGGCATATAGTGAGATCTCCAAAATTTCACGGTGAAAGAAACAGACCTCCCAAGCTCTCAACTGAAGCCCAGAAACAAGGACAACCCAGAGCCTTACTAAAAGGGCCATCAGGCCTTCCAGCTAAGTCTTAGATGGTAGGGTGAGGGGAGGGTCTCCTTGCCCTCACACTCAAAGATGACCCTTTTCTGGCAGAAGGCATTCTTAAGATTTTTTAATTTAAAATTCGTAATGTCATTTGTTCAAATTGTTAGACATGCAAAGAAAATATAGCCAAGATTAACAAGAAAATCTCAACAGACCCACTGCCCATCTGATCTTAACTCAATGCAGAACATCCGTGTTCCCCCTAGGACCCTCACATCTCCCCTTACCATCTGTGTGGGAATAATTCCTCATACTTTATGAACATAAGAATGTGATGAGGGATGCTATGCACTAATTTCTCTCATGTAGTTTCAAAAGTTCTAAATTTTAGTACATCAGATCAGTGATCTATAAAAATAATTCAGCATGATCAAATGGGTTTTGCCCCCCAGGAATACAAGAGCTATTTTAAACCTAGGACAAGAACTCAGTGAATTTCACATTAAGAAATAAAGCCAAAAAAGTCATGATCACTGGGATATATGTAGAAACAGCATGAGGAAAAAAAATCATAACACCTTGTCATTGTTAAAGAAAGTAGCATCAGCAGATAAGGAAGAAAAAATTTTTACAGTAAACATTGTATTTTAGTGGTGAAATATTGGAAACATTTCTTCTGAGTTTGGGAAGATGTCCAAAGTCACTACTTTCCCTGAATGATATACTGAAGGTATAATAAACTAGAAAGACGTGGAAGGCCTAAGGATTCTAGGGAAAGAAAATATGCATAGTGACTATGTATAAAATTCAAAAGCAGCTACAATCTGAGAACAGTTTTTTTAAACAAATCACTGAATATGAGGTCAACATTTTTAAAAAATCAATTGCATTTCTTCACACAGAAAAGAGGTGGAAAATAAAAAAGAACTGAGTACAGGTGTGTTAGCACTGCAATGAATGAAGCTCAGGTATGGTGTGTGTGTACTTTTCTGAGTATACATTGTACTTTTTAGTGAAAATAAAAATTGTCACCAGCAGATTTCCACCACAGGAAAGACTGTTCTTCAGACTCAGCAAAAAACAAACCAACAAAAATGAAAAGGTAACCTACGGAACAGGAGAAAATATTTTCTAATCATATCTAGTAAGGATGGTGTCCAAAACACATAAAGAGCCTGTAAGTCAACTATACTCCAATTAAAGAACCTGTACAACTCAATAACAAAAAGAAAACCACCAAAGCTAAGATGGGGCAGAAGAACTGAATAGACATTTCTCAATGCAGTCATACAAATGGCAGAGACATGAGAAGAGGCTCAACATCACTGATCAGGGAAACACAGATCAAGACCGCGAGATATCACCTCACCCTTGTTAGAAGGACTTTCAAAAAAGAAATGTGTTGGCAAGGATGGGGAGAAAAAGGAAACTTTGTGCACAGTTGGTGGGAAGGTAAATTGATATAGTCACCATGGAAAACAGTATGGAGGACCCCACCCCACCCCAGGGAAAAAATAAAAACCCAAGAAGGGCCCCAGTGCTTGAAAACTGGCAGGGGTAGGGAGCGAGGGGAACAAAATCAATGTAAAATTTTTTTAAAAAAGAAACACAGCATAGGGGATTTCTGTACTTTGAGATTTTAAGATGTAGTCATGTATTTTGAACATTTCTAAAACAGCAGCAAGTCAAGCTAACAGAATAAGGATTTAAGTCTTCCTATCCTGCCTCTTGAGAAATCTGTATGCAGGTCAGGAAGCAACAGTTAGGACTGGACGTGGAACAACGGACTGGCTCCAAATAGGAAAAGGAGTACATCAAGGCTGTATATTGTCACCCTGCTTATTTAACTTCTATGCAGAGTACATCATGAGAAATGCCAGGCTGGAGGAACCACAAGCTGGAATCAAGATTGGCAGGAGAAATATCAATAACCTCAGATATGCAGATGACACCACCCTTATGGCAGAAAGTGAAGAAGAACTAAAGAGCCCCTTGATGAAAGTGAAAGAGGAGAGTGAAAAAGTTGGCTTAAAGCTCAACATTCAGAAAATGAAGATTATGGCATCTGGTCCCATCACTTCATGGGAAATAGATGGGGAAACAGTGGAAACAGTGGCTGACTTTGTTTTTCTGGGCTCCATAATCACTACAGATGGTGATTGCAGCCATGAAATTAAAAGACACTTGCTCCTTGGAAGGAAAGTTATGACCAAGCTAGACAGTATATTCAAAAGCAGAGACATTACTTTGCCAACAAAGGTCCATCTAGTCAAGGCTATGGTTTTTCCAGTGTTCATGTATGGATGTGAGAGTTGCACTATAAAGAAAGCTGAGCACCGAAGAATTGATGCTTTTGAACTGTGGTGTTGGAGAAGACTCTTAAGAATCCCTTGGACTGCAAGGAGATCCAACCAGTCCATCCTAGAGGAGATCAGTCCTGGGCGTTTAGGACTTGGAAGAACAGATGTTGAAGCTGAAACTCCAATCCTTTGGCCACCTGATGTGAAGAGCTGACTCATTGGAAAAGACCCTGATGCTGGGAAAGATTGAGGGCAGGAGGAGAAGGGGACAACAGAGGATGAGACGGTTGGATGGCATCACCAACTCGATGGACATGGGTTTGGGTGGACTCCGGGAGTTGGTGATGGACAGGGAGGCCTGGTGTGCTGTGGTTCATGGGGTCACAAAGAGTTGGACACGACTGAGTGACTGAACTGAACTGATAACATGTTTATCCTCCTTAACATCAGAATTCAATGTAGTGTAATTACGACTTGTGTGGGCACTTAACACGTACCCACCCATGAGATGGTTGTCCATGTACCCGACCAGTGCCAGCCAAGGGACTTGATGTGGGCTTTGTCTGCAGTGTCCAGCCTAGAAACCAAGATACAGGCCTCCACCTTCATTTCTAGTCATAACCCAAGAGTCTTCCCCTGGCCTTGAACTTGAGTCTTCAGCAAGCAATCAAGGTACCAATTGTTTCCTGGAACACTCCCCAGCAGAACTCCAAGAGAAGGCCCTGGAGCATGGCTAGCCTGGGCCCCAACCCCGTAGGCACTGTAGCTGGACTTGGTGGCCGACCAGGCTATCATTGTGGTTCTCGCCAGCTATACTTGTGGAACGCTGGGAGCTGGGTCTCTACAGCACCGCACTCTGTGGCTCAATAACCCTTGAGTCCAGTACCATCCTTTAAAAATTGGCAAAGAGGGCTTCCTGGTGGCTCAGTGGGAAAGAATCTGCCTGCCAATGCCGGAGACTCGGGTTTGATCCCCGATTTAGGAAGATCCCACATGCTGCAGAACAACTAAGTCTGCACACCACAGCTATTGGGCATGTGTTCTAGGACCTGGGAGCCACAGCTACTGAGGCCTAGAGCCTGGGCTCTCCAACAAGAGAGGCTCTCGCAGTCAGAAGCCTGCACACCACAACTAGAGAGAGCCTGTGCACAACTAGAGAGAGCCTGTGCACAGCTACAAAAACCCAGATCGGCCAAAAATTGGGAACGAAATCAGCGGCATTCCAGATAAAGACTCACCCGCACCCCCCCCCCTCACCCCAGCATCTTGAGGGGTTTGATTGGGCTGTTCTGTCTCCAGTGTCTAGCAACATCTGAGAAGCACTTTCCCCATGCCCCAGTGTCTCTCTCTCTTTCTCCTTGGAGGAGAACGACATGAGCAGAGATGGCCTTGAGGCGGGACTCATCCTCAGTCTTGCCTGCCCGCCCCTCCAGCTTTCCCGGGGTTGGGGACCTGAGGGCAGTGAAGGACCAGTGATGAAGTAGGAAGCAGTATGTGCCTGCTGCTCTGGTGACCCTGGGCTTCCAGACTGTGGTCCATCTTCCGCTGGCAGTTCATGAGATGGTTGCAGTGAGAACACTGGGAACACTTTAGTAGTTCTGTTCTGTTATTAGAAGAGTTATTATGTACTTGAAATAATAGTAGTTCTTATAATCTATGATATGATATAATAATTATATCAGGAATTGTAACATCAAACACATTGAAAGAAAACACTAATTTAAAATAAATGGGATATCATTTGGTCTGTTGTGTTACAGAGGATACACCCCTCTCCTACACCCACATCAGCACAAAGGAATCCATCAGAGTCTGAAAGCAGGTGGGAAGTGATTGAAGAGAGAAACCACGCGTTTGTCTTTCAGTCTCTTTGTGACTATCTTTTATTTCCCCTTCAACTTCCATCAAGGAAGATGGTTTAGTGTCAATTTCAAGACCACATAGGAAGAGACAACCAGCCTCACGCAGCTCAGAAGGCTCCAGGGGTCCCCTCCCCACTTCACTCCCTGCATAGGAGGTCCACAGAGGAGGAGGAGCAGAGAGAGGCAGGTCAGCCTCAACTCAAGGGGTCTCCTAAGCGCCCAGTCCCAAGGGTGACACTTGCCTCCAAACCAGACTGCCCACCCCTGCCCCACCTCACCTTCAGGTCAGTGGCCAGATGGCCCTGGAGCTTGCCTTCTGGGGGAGAATCAGGTAGAACATGGCCCTTTAGAGGGGGCAGCTTCCCACGGACCACATTATGTTTCACACCGTGTTAATAGAATCTGAACCCTCTGCGTCAGCATCCACATAAGACTCCACACAAACACCCCGGCTACCCTGGGGACACTGAGTGCTGTTTGTGACCTGGAACAGGTTCCTCTGGCCTGCGATATGAAGACTGCGACTAGAAACTCCAAAAGCCTGTCCACCTCTGGACATCAGGTGGCACTGAAGAATAATTGCCATTTGTTGCTTTTTGAGGGGCAAATCAAGGTTCTTTCATGGTGACACTTTGTCCTTGGAGACCACCTGACATGAGCTGAGGTCACAGATGCGGTGTGATTTATTTTGGGAGAAGGTTCCAGCTGAGAAGGAAGCCAACTCAGTGGGCCTTTTGTGCTTGTTGTAACAAGGAAAAAAAGGCACCTCTTGCTTGAAACTGCCATCAAATACAAGCATAGAATATGTGATAGGGTGGGGAGTGACATCAGAGGCCAAACAAAATGAGCTCTGGGGCAACATGGTGCTGTGGGTCCAAGGGGTCCCCAGGTAACAGGATGAAAGCCAGGCAGCAGGGCAGCGGGACTGCTGGCGATGAAGGGATCTCGACCCCTCTTAGCACGTTCAGAGGTTCTCCAGCCCAGCAGCCTCCCCAGTAGACAGGACTGTCTTAGAGCCTTCCTCTGCAAGGCCTTGGTCACCTGACTTGTGTGTCTGATGCCTGAGTTATGAGTGGGTCATTTTCCAGATGAAGAGTTGCTGTTTGGTGGACAATTTAAAGATATTGTGAGCTATTTTGGGTTTGTGTCTAAGATTTCCTCTGAGGTTCCTGTAGTCAAGGTCATGGCAGAGGCAGACACTGGTCTATTTCTAACAGGGGCTGGTGGCAGAAGAGGTCTGTGAAGGAGACTGGCACTTAAGACATGACCCAGAGGCCATGTGATCAGGACACAAGTCGCACCGGCCACCCTCAGACCCATCCCATAGAAGCCAGAGCCGCGAGGAACAGAGCACAAGCCGGGCTTTCCCAGGTGACGGCAGTGATAAGGAACCCGCTGCCAATGCACAAGACAGAAGAGACTAGAGTGACCCCCGGGTCAGGAGGGTCCCCTGGAGGAGGGCACGCAGCCCACTCCAGTACTCTCGCCTGGAGGGTCCCACGGACGCAGGAGCCTGGAGCGGGGCTACAGTCCTTGGGGCCACACAGGGTTGGACACGCCTAAGGCGACTTAGGCCTGCACAGCACACACGCCAATCAGCCCCAGATTGTAAGGTAAGAGGTTTCTTTTGTTGCAGCTGTATGGAAACTGAACCCTTAAGATGCGGGAAACACTCTTCCTGGGTGTGCATACGGGATAACACCCTCATCTGACCCGCTCCCCAGCCCACACGGTCTATTACAGTACAACCTGCGTATCAAGGCTGCATAGGATGGCATAGGACGGCATGGTGAGACACACACAGACCAGAATCAACACAGAGCAGCTTCCACTTCCCACAGAGCCCAACCGGTGGGCCCGCAGCACACCTGCAGCCCTGGGTTAGCACCAAACAGCGGGCATACCCTGGCAGAGGGGATTCTGAAACTCTCCTGGGGTGGCCACAAAGGTGGCATGCAGAGACCAACTCCAAGAGATGCTTCAGTCAGGGACACGGGGGACAGGACCCTGACCCAGTGGGGAGCACAGAGTATCAGGGCATGGATCCCGCTCCATACATAGATTAGGAGCATTCAGGCAAAGGTTGGCTTTTTTTTTTTTTGTATAAAAACTCCTTTAAAAGAACTAACGTCTTTAGGTACACAGCAAAGTTGAGAGGAAGGCACAGACATTTCCCACGTGCCTCTCCCCGCCCCCACGCACAGACTCCCGTATTATCCGCAGCTCACACCACTGTAGGGATGTTAACGCTTGTAATGTTTGGTGAACTGACACATCACTGCTCAGAGCTGACCTTAGGCTTCATCTTCATGCTGTACATTCTGTGTGTTCGCACAGCCGTACGATGACGTATGCCTGTCATGTTCAGAGATGGTGTTTTCAGGGTCATGCGTGGTGTTTTCACGGCCCAAAAACCCTGTGCTCCCCCTACACCTCCGCTTTTGTTTCTCTTGAGTGGTCTGTTTCGGCTTCCACTGGTCTCTCTCTGCCTGCAGGTCTTTGACCCTGAACTTATTTGTAGTACCTTCTGGGCAACCCATTCCAACATTCTTGTTGGGAGAAGCCCATGGACAGAGGAGCCTGGCGGGCCACACTCCGTAGGGTTGCAAAGAGTTGAACAAGATCGAAGCAAATTAGCACCCAGGCACTGGGCTCTTCTCTCAACCAAGTTCAGAAAGCCTGGGGTAAGAACTGTTCCAGGACATGAAGACTGTGTTCTAGGACGAGTGTTGGGAAGTCCCGGCCCACTCTGGTTGCAGGTGAATCACTGAGCACCCACTCCCAGCAAAGGGTCTTCAGTGCCACCATCACCGAGGACTCTCCCCTCCCCTGTAAGAGCTGGTGTGCACTCTGAGGCTTACGCTCTTGTCTGCAGGCTTGGTCACTTTCAGCACTGGTAAGAAACAGGAGCGATCGTGTCGCTCAGGGAACCACTTCCTTAGATCAATGTCACCATGAGAATAGGGACTCATTGGCAGTTTCTACATTTGATGCCTCTGATGAGATGCCACGGGAAAGCCTCTCTTCAATTTTGGGATGCCAGGAAGGGAACTCACATCAAGTCTGAGAGGGTGAATCTATTTGACTTTACTCCGAGCACCTAACCCTCCAGATTTAAGTCACTTCATCACTCCTGGTGCTACAGCCACTGAGAACTCTCAGGGGAAGCACCTCTCCTGGTTCTCCCGTCACCCACCGAGAAACACCAATACATATTGTGCAACACCTTTTCCTTCAGGGACTCCACACTGTGTTCCCAGCAAGAACGTCCCCCTACCCCCACCCTCTCCAAGCCTCCATCCTGTTGAGTAGGGCCTCCAATCCTTCAGAGCTGAACTGGAGGTGGTTAAGCACAAAGTCCCCTGGAAGAGTCTAAATTGATGGTAAGGCCGCACCCCCTTCTGCCCCATGGTTACTGGACCCATGGGTTCTTCCTATTGGGAGGCAGTGCCGCAGAGAGTTCTACCTGATCTGGATTCTGAATACTAAGGATGGCACTCATCCTCACGGAGCCCTCCCGAGCTCATGTTCTGGTGACACAGACAGCAGGTCATTGCTTAATTGGGACAATTCTGGGGTGCTGTAACCAGATGGCCTGCCTTGGTTTAGCACCCTGGGAACCTGCAGTGTGATTTTCTCTCATGGTGGTTTACCATGAGCTCCACAATGCCCCCTTTCCCACCGGTCACATCTCCCATACCCTAGGGTCTGCCTGACTGTTTGGCCCAAGTGTCAGGGCCCACGTCCCACAGCCCAGACCCTCCACACAGCCCATCCCTGCTCTCAGCATCACACAAAGCTGGTGGCCTTCCTCATGTCATCTGGTGGCACAATCGATCTAGACTTGGAGAGTGGCTTCTAGAACCCCGACAAGCCTAGCAGGCACAGTGGTTCTTTACTGTTCCAGATGCAAGACACGATTTGCCTTTTTCCTTTGCAGAGGTGTCCCAGGATGTCTTGACCTCTTGGTTCTAAGTGTCCTTACTGAAAAAGCAAGCTCCCCAAATTCTCGGAGAATTTCTCTCCCACCTTACCGAGTCCTCCTACATGCCGGCCCCTCTAATTCATCATGCATGCTGAGCACGGTGTTGATGTAATGGGATTCTTCTTCAGGATGCTTGGCCATTTCAGTCATTTGAAATAAAATATAATAAGATGGGGAAGTTTATGAAGTCCTGGGAGAAAACTGGATGCATATTGTTGAAAGCTCTGAAGGGCAAAGTACTCTGATCCTATTGCCCTGCTGAGATGTAAGTTAGGGCATCTGCCAAGCCAATGGGCATACAGAACACAGCTGACGCTCCTGAGTAGACCCTGCTCTATCAAGGATGCTGTGCCTGCCACAGCAGCTAGGATCAGGACTTTACTTCGTGCTCACAGTGGTCTATCGCCATCCTGCAGAATCTCTCCAATTTCTGTCGTGAGAAATGAACAACCTGGGGATGTAATGAAAACAGCCACTCCTGCATCTTGAACATCCTTAAGGATAGTCTGGATCTTGGCCATTACCCTGGGATCCGGTATTGTTCAGGAGTTATTTTTGCTGGGAGAAAAGACAGCTTAAGCCGCTGCTACCTGGCTTTGCCTACAATGATAGCTTGTTTCACAGCAAAGAACAACATGCATCATTCCACATCAAGGATGTCACATTCCCAGTCATGGATCCAGGGTCTAGAGATGAGGCAACAAGGTGTGTCTGCAGACATAGTGGACCTAGAGAAAGCTGGGCCTTGACCAAGTGCCCATTTAAAACTTGGCCCCAAATGTCCTTTAATCAGAAGTCACAATGAAGGTGGCTAGAGGGTTTTGGGTATCAAAGAGTTTTGACGCTAAAACAATCCTTGAAGTGGCCGAGTTCCTCTTTTCCTCACAGTATTGTTTGGAGTAAATGGCCATAGGTCTTCTTGGGAAAGACCTGGTCAAATCCCAAGAAAATATATTTGTGTTGTGGATTCTTTGGGTATCTGACCACTTCTTTAGTCAATAGGTGCTAGGTCTAAAAGCCATCTTAGGTCTAGGAATTGTGAGATATTTTAACCTATGATTGCTCTATCTCCTGCTTATAATTCTCACTTCCTTTTAATCATATCCATAGGCTAAACTAGATATGCATCCAAGTAGGATACAGCTTAGTATCTCACAGGTTGTATTAAGTCATCTCTACTGTCCTTTGAAGGTCATGGCCTCTTGGCTGGCAACAGTGGCCTTTCCAACCATCAGTGGGTATGTGCTGCCCTCTGAGCTGGGGTGTGGAGCAATCCCTACTGCTAATCGGTGACCTGAGCTCCATGAGTGCTGCTGCCATCAGCCCTGTCCGCAGGGGAGCCGCCACGGCACTCAGTGATGCTGTGCCCTTCTCAGAGCATCGTTGGTGGTCTTCCTGAAGCCATGTCATCCAGGCCTTTGCAAGGGCATCATCTTCTGATCTCACATAATACACACTCCCTAGCATGCTGACTTTCCCGGGCCCCTTCCATCCCTTTCTGCTGTCTGCCAGGGCAACTCAAACATTCCAGTTAGAAACTGGGAAACTGGCTGAACAAGGGGCCAGTGCAATGGGTTTTCTGTTGCCTCCGGTGTTTAGGGCCATCAGAGGAAGGGGTAGAGATGAGGGTTCCTTCTGCTGTCCCTCTTCAAGAGTGCCTCCACCTCCTCTAAGGCAGCTGAGATACCACTGGGCTCTACAACCTATTCTTTCCATATAACCAATTAACACAGAGGATACCACTCCTTGTTGAGGGGATTGAACTTCCAAATAAGAGTAAGTCTTGCCTTCCTAGCATCAACAATACCATTGAGCTTGCTATGGAAGGAACCATTTTGAAACCCAAGACCATATACCTGAGATCAATGAGAATCATTGATTAGAATGTCTCACCTTGCAACCGTAGATAGCCACAAGCCCCAAAGAGGGCCGCGGTTTGTCTTCCCTGATATTCACCATGTGTCCAAAGGTTGTGGCTGCTATATCACAAAGACGTACAGCTGAATAATCAAATTTTATGGCAATTCTTCCACTGGGCAGGCAGTGGATATAGTTCTGGGTGCTAATGAACACAAGTTTCCAATCTCATTGATAAGCAGCATTTGGGAAGACTATAGGAAGATGGGAGTTCCTCAAGAGAAAGATGTCTCCTTTCTTGGGTAATTTCCCTCAATTCAGCCCCTAGCCTCTTTGGCAGTTATCTCAACTTGTACCCTTCTTGCATCTCTAGAAGTTCATTTTCCCCTAAAAATTTGCATTGCAAGATGTAGGAAAAGGGATTAAGTTGTTTTAACATCTCTATATTTTTCATGTAAAAGAAAAAAAATAAGACCCAGCTACCTGAGATTTCCTTCATAGAAGAGGTATTTTAAGAGTCAAGTGTTATCCTTGCAAATAGACTGTGTAGAGATTTTAAGTTCTTTGTATCCTTATGAGGTTTAGTTATAGTAAGCTGTGCTGTAATTGAGCACATGATCTAACACCATCATTTAAACTCCTTTAGCATCTCAAGCCATGAAATAGCTACCTACCTCGTCTGGACACCCTCCTGTGTTTATGGCAACCATGGTTACAGAGAGTGGCAGTCTATGAATATGGAGCTGAAATCAAGAAACCCAAAGGGTTGGGAAAATTCCCAGAGTAAATTCAAACCAACGCATTCCTACCCAGGTTCCATTTGTTTATTCAGATAGCCAGGCAGCTCACATTTAGGCTTTTTGTTGGATATTTCACATAGAACAGTCCTTTTATCTAGTTCTTCAGATAGCTATTTTAGAGAGGTGTGCCTCTTCTGATGTTATGTCACCAAAAACAGATAATTGCATCTGAGTACACAACCTAGTTAAGTGAAAGTTATAAGAAGGTCATAACATCCAGGGAACAAAGAATTCCCATGAGGACAGAGCTGGGGTCGGGGGTAAGTCATACATCTCAAACCATGGATTTTCATGATGTCAATTAGAATCCACTTATTCAGGTTGTGCAAGTGGACATGATCTTCCCTCTGGGGATGGGCATGGCACCTTTCTGGATAAGACTATGGCACATAGGTTATGATTAGACTAGACTGTGGCATATAGCAAACTCCGAGAGACAGTGAAGGACAGGGAAGCCTGGTGTGCTGCAGTCCACGGGGAGGCAAAGAGTCGGACATGAGCTGGAGACTGAAAAAACAACATAGGTATAAAAGCCTGTTACCATGGACATGACTCTTAGCTTATCTTTTTTGCATCAAGAGTGGAGGGATTTCTAGTTTCATAAACTAGAAACTTAGCAAACCTAGCAAGTTTCATAAACGTGCTAAGGCTGCCCTTATTCCCAAATGATCAGCCTGCTTTCTTTGGGTTAATAGAGATTTTTATTTAAATCTTCCATGAATGGCTTATCTTCCAGCCACCATTTTTTTTCCCCCCAAACTGGAAAGCCGACAGGGATCAGAGAACATAATGAACCTAGGAACTCATTACTGGTTTCAAAGAAGAGTGTAAAATCCATTACAGCTCCTAGGGGGTGCTGTGTGTTCTGTTGACAATGGAGACGTAATACCCAAGTTCTCATACGCTTTCTGTATCCATGAATGTCTGAGGAGTCAGTGAATAGCTAGAAGATTCTTGCTGCCCAGCTGTGGCGAGTGAGGCTAACAAGCCACTTTCAGATTCAGCTCCTTCAGGGCTGCCTCGTGTGAAGCTGTTCTTCCCACAATCACACGCTTCTCAGGGCATCAACAGCCGATGACCCAGAAGGTGGCAGTGCAAGGGTCTGGCTGTTCTGACCCAAGGATTTGGATCTAGATTCAAGTTCAGTATTTCCTCTGCCTGATCCCATGTCTTCCCTCTTCTTGATTCGGGTTCTGGGCCTAGTATACATCCTTTTTTCTTTAAAAACTTTACTGAACTTGCTTTAGTATAGTTCTGCTGTACAGCCCCAAAGTGAACCAGCTGTAAGTATACATACATACATATATCCCTGTAAGTATATACATATACACATACATATATAATACATATATATACATATATATACATATACATATATCCCTGTAAGTATACATATATACATGTATCCCTCCTTTAAAATTTTTTCTTTCCCATTTAGGGCTTCTCTAAAGGCTCAGTGGTTTAAAAAAATAAAAGAATTCACTTGCCAATGCAGGAGATATGGGTTTGACCCCTGGGTCAGAAAGATCCTCTGGAGAAGGAAACGGCAACCACTCCAGTGTTCTTGCCTGGAGAATCCCACGGGCAGAGGATATTGGAGGGCTACAGGCCACGAGGTCACAAAAGAGCTGGACCTGACTGAGCAGCTAAGACAACAACCCATTTAACTCACTGCAGGGCACTGAGTAGAGTTCCCTGTGCTGTATAGTAGGTTCTCATCAGTTATTTTATACATAAGATAGGCATCCTTTCTATAGAACCATTTCTCAACATCTGCTCATGGAGAAGACAACCCATGAAAGAACAGAAGTATGAGATTCGGAGAGAAACCATAAAAATGAGGGAGGAGGACGAAGGACATCTGGTTATTTGGCATTTTGCACTTGTTCTTTTTGTCCATCTTCAGACAGCTGCAGAGGAGGTCTTGCTAATGCCTTGTTCCATCACTGGCAGGAAGCAACACTAAATGCTGGTCTTCTGTGAAACTAAGATTGGTCCCACTACCTGTTGAAAGCTATCAAACCACTTCCCACCCATCTCTCTCATGGCCTTTGGCCAAAGGCAGAAGTCAGATCATTCGGATCCTAACCAGCACAGTGATTCCAGTTAGAGGCTTGAGACTAATCTATAGGATTACTTATACTCTTTTCATTGCCTGGTAAGTTATAGGAATATCTGACTTCACACACGTACTGTACCTCTGAAGAGTCTGCATAGGATCCACTAGCCCAATGTAACAGCAAAATAGTGCTCATAAACAGGACTAGGTTCTGATTAGGAAAACATAAAAACATGCCTCCAAATCCAGCTGGGTCTTATTGTGAGAAGCCAGGTGGCTTTTTAGTCTAGTTATAAAGCTTTGTACCTGACTGAATGTACTATATATAGCTCCAGCAAGAAGTGTTTGTGCTAGCCCAAATTGCTCCTTGCTCAGAGAGCAGGAAAAAGTGAAAAATAAAAATCAAGCAGGGTACATGGCTGTTCACCACAACTACGGCTGATGAATTTAAACTGGATTGCTGGGTCTCCAGAGAAGAGCTTGTCCAGGGCGAGAGACATCACTGACCACTCTCCATTTGTATTATCCCTCCACTGCAGGAATCCAGGCTTGCACAGCCTGTGTGAACAGTGAGCTACCAGAAATTCTATGTAGCCATAGTCACTAATTTTGGAAGTTTCTGGGTATTCTTAAAGAGAAACAGTCCACTGGATGGGAGGTGGTTTCTTTTTTGAAAAACATTTTAGTTGGAGGATAATTGCTTTACAGTGTCGTGTTGGCCTCTGGTCCACACCAGTGCGAATCAGCCATAGTGCACATCTATCCCCTCTCTCGAGCCTCCCTCCCCATCCTCTTGCTGCTCCTCTAGACTGTCACAGAGCACCGAGCTGAGCTCCCTGTGTTGTACAGTAGCTGACGGGGGGCAGTTTTAAGTCTGGAAGTCTAGTAGTGACCCCTTGTTCTCTCTATTCCCGAGGGACCCTGTGGGATACTGTCCTCTCCTAGGCTCCGAGTATACGTGACAAGTAATCTTCTGTGACTCTCATCTGTCCAGCAGTATCACCATGGTGTGTGTGTGGGGGTGGCGGTGATTAAAACAATGCACAGCAGTCTGAGAAGGAGCAGTCACAGTGTCTTTGCTTTGGCTTAAGTGTCAGAGGATGAACATAAGGAATCAGAAATAAGAGGATGAAGATAAGCGTACAGAGACATGTTCAGGTGGCTGCTAGGTTGCGTAAGTAGTGGGCAAGATTAGTAGATGTCAAGGGAATAAAGAGATGCTGGGGAAGTCAGAAAGCCAGTATTATTTCACTGTCTGAAAAGAAGCAGTAATTCCCCAGTCAGCAGCTCAATTTGACACTTTGGGGCTGGAAGCTGTCTCCTCTCTGCAGGAGTCACCTAGGAAGTTCTGGAAGTAGGAGAGAAGGCGGCCTCCAGGCTAGGGACCCTGGGACGCGAGAACCGCCTGGCAGTGAGTTGCCTCGGTTTCTGTCTGACCTTCTATACATCCTTGCCTAGGCACCAGGGAGATCAGAAGTCAGAAAATGCCAGCGGGCACAGATGAGAAACAGACCCAAGGAAAGTCCATCCTATGTTGCCTGGGGAAAGGATGCCCAGCGTGGCAGGAGCCCCTTAATCACACCTTTCTGGTTTTTTTTTTTTTTTTAAATTGATGACCACCAAGTATGGAAGTAAAGGAGTCACTTTTTTAAAACCCTGGCTGCAGTGGGTCTTCATTGCAGTGCACAGTCTTCTCTTGAGGCTCTAGAGTGTGTGGGCTTAGTATTTGCTGTGCCCAGGCTCAGTAGCCCCAACTAAGCCCTGTGGTTATGTGGGAATCTCTGACCAAGGATCGAACCTGTAGCACCTACATGGGATGGCGGAGTTTTCACCACTGGACCACCAGGAAGTCCACACCTGCCTGTTCTTTAGTTGGGAAGAGTCAAGCTCCTCCCCCACCCTAGTGATCAGGGCTGTGGCAGAGTTCACGGAGAACCTTTCTTCCACTCCTGCAGAGTGAGGAGGAGGCCCTCTCTCCCAGAGCCTGCAGGCACAATGCCCATGTCCACGCCCTTTCCCTCCTGGGGATGGCAGCTCTCCTTCCTGCGCCAAGGAGACCCTGGGGTAACACCGGTGGGATCGACCAGAACAGCACAGCAGGAGCTTTATCAGCTGAACTGACATTTGATCTACAGCTTCTAAGCGTGCTATGCTTTCTGAGCAAATGGGTTTTGACCACCTGCTGAAACAAAAGATCAGTAGGAATTAGTCTTAAAATATTCAGAAGACTAAGAACAGCCCCAAATCGCAGTCATATCAAGATCCAGAAACATTCCTGGGCTTTCAGACCACATCAGGCCAGTCTCATCTCCTAGTGTCTGGTGGAAAGACTGGGATTCCCACAAGAACCATTCAGGAACCCCCTGCCCTGAGGACTCAGCCTTTAACCTCACGCCACAGGATAGAGACTGATCCAGGTTTTGCCTTTGTAATAGATGAAGGCCACGTGGGCGGAAGTGCCCAGTTTTCCTTTCATGGAGAAGGATGCGGAATCTAGGGCTTAAGCACAAGACAACAGCCCCATTCTGCCACAGTTTAAGCCCAAATCCTCACTACAGGCAGGTTGCCTTCAGAGAGGACTTCTCCAGGAGCCTGATCCTTCTGGTTATTTCAGATTATGATCTAAGTCCTCAATTATGAAAGGCAGGAGGAGTTGAGATTTGATTTGTGTTAGAGTGTCATGGGCTCGTTGTTACTTGCAAAGACTCAAGTACTGAGTCGTATCAGGGACGTTTGAAACTTTCTTGTTCCTCATTCACGGCCATAGAATTTTTAAAACTATTGAGTAAACTGGTATACAACATATATTCTGCCTTGGGCTCCTTTGGGTTGTCTGATGTCACTTCATAGCAATAATAATCCTCTCTTTAAAAAAATCACAGCAAATCTGAACCCATCTGTGTCTCTCAACCGAGGTCAAGAGTTGTACTTTCACCAACCATGCTGGGGATGGGGGTCTCAGTCAAAAGTGGCACATCTACTTTTTGAAAAAGGTCATTTCATTACCTGGTTTCCCCCAAAACCCCTAGTTTTAGGGCTTTCATCACCACCAGGGGCACAGAAACTCACAACGGTACTTTCGGCCATGCTAGTGCGACCACCTACCTTGGAGGTCCCTCTCACACTGGGACCTACCATGACTCAGTTCTCAGGACAAAAGCAGGCTTATCTTGGGAGATCGTTTCTCCCCTCTGACCATCGGGAGTTTGGTTTTGTTATAGACTTAAGAACTGGGCACTTTAATGCATTTACCAAAACTCAGTTTATCCAGCGGAGAAGGCAATGGCATCCCACTCCAGTACTCTTGCCTGGAAACTCCCATGGATGGAGGAGCCTGGTAGGCTGCAGTCCATGGGGTCGCTGAGTTAGACACGACTGAGCGGCTTCACTTTCACTTTTCACTTTCATGCATTGGAGAAGGAAATGGCAACCCACTTCAGTGTTCTTGCCTGGAGAATCCCAGGGATGAGGGAGCCCAATGGGCTGCTGTCTGTGGGGTCGCACTGAGTTGGACATGACTGAAGTGACTTAGCAGCAGCAGCAGCAGCAGCTTATCCGGTGGTTCGCTTTTGGAGTTCTAGCTAACAGTATGCATGCTGAAGCGTTTGAGGGTGATCTGTACTGATGTCTGTAACTTACTTCACATGCATCTTCCTTTATTTTTTTAAGANATGCATTGGAGAAGGAAATGGCAACCCACTTCAGTGTTCTTGCCTGGAGAATCCCAGGGATGAGGGAGCCCAATGGGCTGCTGTCTGTGGGGTCGCACTGAGTTGGACATGACTGAAGTGACTTAGCAGCAGCAGCAGCAGCAGCTTATCCGGTGGTTCGCTTTTGGAGTTCTAGCTAACAGTATGCATGCTGAAGCGTTTGAGGGTGATCTGTACTGATGTCTGTAACTTACTTCACATGCATCTTCCTTTATTTTTTTAAGATATACATTTAAAAGTTTTACAATGTTGTTGGTTTCTGCCATACAACAGAATGTTTTGTTTTCGGGAAAACAAAACCCCGAGCAGACACCCACCCCCATGACCAAACAAAACAACTGAGCACCTTAAATCTCAACAGTTCTCATGTAGGGTGGACAACTCTGGAAGTCAGTTATCAGAACAGGGCAGGGACTTCAACAAAGATTTTTAAAAGACTTTTGATGAGGACCATTTTTAAAGTCTTGGTTGCATTTGTTACAATGTTGCTTCTGTTTTATATTTTAGCTTTTTGGCCCCAGGCATTGGAAAGAAAGTTATGACCAACCTAGACAGCATATTCAAAAGCAGAGACATTACTTTGCCAACAAAGGNGATGGCATCACCGACTCAATGGACATGGGTTTGGGTGAACTCCAGGAGTTGGTGATGGACAGGGAGGCCTGGCATGCTGCGGTTCATGGGGTCACAAAGAATCAGACACAACTGAGCAATTGAAGTGGGATCTTAGTTCCTGGACCAGGGATTGAACCCACAACCCCTACACTGGCAGGCAAAGTTCTAACCACTAGACCTCCAGGGAAGTCCCAGGACTTTATTCCTTTTAAAGGTCACTCCCCTCATCCGTGGCCCACCTCAAAGGTGCCCTCCAGTACTGGGTAGGCAGATATCGTGCTCATGAAGGAGCTGCATTCCCAGAGCTGCCCTGTGATGGCTAGGGATCTACCAGCAGGTGCCCATTTGTGCTCTTGCAGACAAGCTGCAGAGAGAAGTGTAGTCATTTCCCCAGATCCAGCCAGAGGGATGCTCTCCACTGGGTGCCATGTCATCAGTGACCCAGACTAAGTGCCCAGAGGGACCTTCTGCCCCCACGTACGTTTTGACTGAGTGCCTCTTTCAGAAGCACAGCCGGTACCAGCCTTTCATGTGGTTGATCTGCCAGGCTTCCCTTCATGGTGACAAAGTCTTTGTGCTGCAGCTGGAAGACAGGCTTCTGGTCTAACAACGCCGCTTCTGAGAAAATGCTCCCAAGACACCCCGTCTCAGAGGGAGAGCAGCCCAGGGTGGGGGTTCATCATTGTTTTTGGTTTACTTTACACAGGCAGTTGCCTGCCTGGGACACAAGCTGACCCAGGGGCAGCTGGCCCGCAGATCATCCTGTTTGGCCAATGCCTGGCCCTTCACACCAGCACCGCGTCTGGCTGTCTGCATTGTTGTTTAGTTGCTAAGTCGTGTCCAACTCTTTTGTGACTCCACAGGCTGTAGCCCACCAGGCTTCTCTGTCCATGGGATTTCCCAGGCAAGAATACTGGAGTGGGTTGCCATGCCCTCTCCTCCAGGGGATCTTCCTTACCCAGGTATTGAACCTGCATCTCCTGCATCGGCAGATGGGTTCTTTACCACTGAGCCACCCAGGAAGCGCAGTTGTCTGCACTGGTGGTGTGCTAATCCTCAATTCAGGAACAGAGGCGATTCCCCCTCCCTCCCAAGAGGGTCTTGGTGTGGATGGTGGAACCAGGCCCCTTATCCGCAACATGAGTCACTAACTCCAGTCAACCTCACTAGACAAGGACCAAGACTGACAGCAGGTCTGCTCACGGGTAATTGAAGTCACCCCACCTGCACGGCACCAGGTGGAGGTGAGGCTCAGCAAGGACCAGCCCAGTGAAGCGTCAAGGTCAGGGTCCTTCATTACACTTCGCACCCAGTTGCCAAACTCCAACCACTCAGGAGTCAGACCTAACAAAGGAGGTCCTGGCTGAAGGTTTCTCCACAGTCCCCTCCTTCTTGTAGGACCCATCCTGTAGGCCGGACACTGCCAACCTTTCTGCAGAACAATTCACTTTGGATCCCCCGCTTACTTCCAGCCCGTGGGCAATGCTTGGTGATATTTGGGCCAACTTTTGGTGTTTTAAGTTACTTGAGTGTTAAGTTACTTGAAGCTCTGCAAGAGCGTTCCTCCTTTGACAAACGGAATTCTTATTAGCTCCCAAGCTAGACTCAAGCGGAAGACTAGGAAGCAGAAGAAACACAGGCTCTAAGGAGTCCGTGAATGTCTTAGTCTGTCACTTAAAAAAGACAGAGGCCATGGGGAAGGGGAGGGCAAATTGCTAACAGCTGAATGTGAACCCTAGCAAACCTCCAGATCGTAGGGAATCTGAGCCAGGTCTAAGGGCCTGCTTCGAGTGCAAGGGGGGTCATGTCAGTCTACTCAGCTCCCACCCGGATCCAGAGTGAGGCCATTAGAACCTTTGCGGGCCCGTGGTCCATTTGTGTTTCGTTCCACTGGGACCTGAAGTCATGATGGATTCTGGTCTTAGATAGTAAAAGTCGCTCAGTTGTGTCCAACTCTTTGTGACCCCATGGACTGCACAGTCCATGGAATTCTCCAGGCCAGAATACTGGAGTGGATAGTCTTTCCCTTCCTCCAGGGGATCTTCCCACCTCTGGTCTTGGAAGCAACTGCTATTCCTTAGTCCTACGAGCAGAGGCTGGAGCCAAGCTTTCTCCCAACGAAGCCTGGCCTTTCTTGCTCAGGATTCTGGGATCCTCCAAGCGTTCTTACCAACCTGACATTTATACCTAATACCTATCAAGTGAGGTTTTGGAAAGATTTTGCTTTTTTTGCTCGTAACTCCTATATCCCGACGAGTCTCTCAGTAGGGAACGGAGAAATGAGGCTCACGGGAGAACACTGGCAGACAGCCACAGGACTTGTTCTCCGTTGGAGCCTGTGCACTCAGACGTCTGAATCAGGTGTTGCAGGCAGCACTGCCCCCAGGGAGTAATGAGCCCGTCCTCTGGGCGCCTGGAGCCTCCCCTGGGGAGTAATGAGCCTGTCCTCTGGGCGCCTGGAGCCTCCCAGTGTCCACCACGGCGGCCACCTCGGCTCCCTAGTGCCTTGCACGCCCGCATCTGAGTGGCCCCAGCACAGACATCATGGACAGTGTGAGGCCCCCAGTGATGGGACCCTGCCCACTGCACAGTCTAACCTGATGAGCTTTTGAACACTTATACCTCAGTTACATCAATTGCAGCCGTTCAAGGCCCAGTTTTATAACAGTCTTTAATATTGTTACTTCTCTGAGAATTAGAAACCATCACCCTTATTTTTTGGGAACAGCTAAATGACTGGCAAAACCCTCAAGGGGATTTCTCTCAGCCGTAATAGAGGGCAGGGCAGCTCGCAGAAGCTGGAAAAGCCAGGCTGGTGATCAGCACAGAATGAGTTCAATGGCTTCTTCTAATGAAGCACATAAACTGTGGAATGTGGTATTTTCTTCACCAGAAAGGAAGTTTAAAATATAGCAGTACTTACAGCAGAATATCAGCAGCTAGGCAACACCCCGCATTGTGAGTCTCCTCCCCAGGGTGACGGTTAGTCCCGTGCATCTCTGCATTCTCCACGAGGAGCCCTGACCTCACCTGCCTCTGAAATGCAGCTGATGGCTATTTGAGGCAGCGTTCGGGGGCTGCCTCGAGCAATCTAGTTAGCACTTCACGGCCAGCTGAGTTTCCGCTCCTGCACTCAGC